>JAVCKV010089207.1:0-20924 GCA_032274145.1 Herpochondria borealis | reverse complement strand
GCATAGTGAATTGTGTCAGTGTCGTTGATGCATATCGCAAAGGTACAAACGGCGGCTCTACATTTAGATGTTGCTAGATTTGTTTAAAACCTAGAAATTTAGTTATACAACAAGTCATTGATGTATATCGCACGTCTTTTTGATGAATTGCCACTCACCATTGCCACCCCAACCCCAGATTGCAAATATAATCAAAGGTGACTGTAGAGCCTAAAGGTCGAATTCATAGCCTTGTGTCATGCAAAATAAGAGCAGAAGTGCTCACAATCTTGATGACATGATTGTACAATGAACGTCTATTGTCAGGTCTGTCCTACATGATCAAGACTATGCCAATGCCCTCTGCATTAGTTGCCGTGTAAAATCAGAGATTCTAACCACTTTCCTAAGAGCTCTGCCACTATAGCTGCAGTAATTTCAGAAACACCAGATCTCACAATTCAGTCTTGACTAGTAGGGGGGTCTGCTCCAGCCAGCTGAATTACCAATCAATATCTATTGCAATGTGACCAGCTCACAATTCCTACCTTGTTACAGCACAATATGGCCCTACAGTGGCTATCCAGAGCACACATGTCACTGTCAACTAGGCATCTAATCTATAATTGAGCCGCTGGTGTCTCTAGGGGGTAATCATGTCTAGATTTCAATAATTGATGGTGTCATCCCCCTGCCTGATGTAAGTTGTACTGTACGGACAGTCACTGGCACTGTATTCGTAGAAACGTATGGGGTCATTATGGCACAGAGAGTGTAAATGACCCCCACAAAGATTGTCATATTTGTGTTGTAAAAGAATAAGTACCGATACTGAGTACTGGGCTAGCAACGTCTGACATCATTGCCACGCAGTTATCCTTGTCGTGTACCGCGTGACACATGTCAAGATTGTCGTGACAAGGTGTTTGGTTCATTGTGTGCGACCAAACACTGACCATATGGTCAGCGTTTGGTCGCAAGGAAAATACACATGCGAGTACCGATACGACCCTGTATGTGCGCTAGGTGCGTCGTGAATGACGTCGTACATAAGGCGACGATGTGTCTGATTGCCGCAGTGGCAGTCCATTCCCATGCCTTCCTCCTTGTACATATCGGGTAGCATAAGAACCTACCCAAAATGCATCTTGCCGCGAGTTTATGCTTGCCGCGAGTTTATGGTATTTACGAACGAGAGAATTACGAGTCAAACCGAACCCCATTAGCCGGATGCATGTTCCAGAATACATATCGACCTGGTTTTCTATGGAGATAAGTATCAAAATCGGGTCCATAATTACTTTTGTGGCGTCTGATCTGTCAATCTTGGCTCATAAGTGTCGTAGACGTACTCACCGATGATTTTGGAAAAACACATAATTATTCTATTTGTCCGGAACCCAAACAAGATTATGTACTTTCGGGGCTTAGACTGTCTGAAAAATCTGACCTGTCATGTGGACTATCTGCTCCGGTACTTCTTCCGAATAGGTGAGACAAAATAGAGTTCTATTTAACGCTTCCTAATAGATGTCAATTTCGTTTTAGTCCATATAATTATTTTTATAAATGTCTGTTGTCCTTAAATGGAGTACCGCTGATATGTCTTCCATAACGAAACAGCACCGATATGATCCGTTCCAAATTATGTCTCCTGTACAGATATTTATCTCCCTACCAAGAGATGGTGCAGATTTGACCACCTCGAACGCTGGATGTAGTCGGACTATCATTAAATAGCAAGAACGCGACATTGCCGCGTTTGTTGGTGTACATAAAAGAGAATAACACAGTCCACACGGAAGTCCTCGGTCCTTAGCCATCATTGTTGTTGACATAAATCTCAAAGGGTGTAATCAATACGTCGTCTAAGCCTAAAGCATGAATGATGCGAATGCTGCAAACGATAACAACAACATTGATGATACCATCAAAGCACTGTTGATGAGACAAGCTCAGTTGAGAAGTTTGATATCGCAATCGGAAGGAGGTTCATCTTCCTCTAATACTCAAGATCATGCTTTGATGGGAGGAGCTGCTGGAATGCTGCCATTACAGCAGGATTCCTCTTCATTGGCATCATCCCATCAGTCACTCAGTCTTCAACAACAACAAGCTCTTGCACTTGCATCGGCAATGGCGGGTTCATCGACTGGTACCTCAAACTCTCAACAGCAACTACATCAGCAGCAGCAACAGCAGAGCAACAGCAATGCATCAAACACCCTCACCTCACTAGATAGCTTGTTTCCAACAGCAGGAGGAGGCTCTTCCTCCTTGGGGGCCGACCTTCAACAACAACAAGGAAGTCCTCTCTTCGAGGGGGCTTCATCGTTGCTGGGAGGAGGAGGGGCGGCTTCCTCTCTGCAGCAGCAATTGGCATTTCAGCAGCAACAACATCAACAACAACATCAGCCTGATCTGCTGGGAGGGGCTAGAGCAGGAGGCTTAAGTCAGCAGTCCATGTTTGGTAATCAACAAGCTGGAGCTTCTCTGTTGGATCAGCAGCAGCAACAGCAGTTGCAACAACAGCAGCAAAAGCTCCTAGCCGACCAGCAACAATATATGTTGCTTCAGCAGTTGCTGACGGCTAATTCAGCAGCAGCTGCTGCTACTGGGGGAGGAGGGAGATCTATATTCTCACAACAGCCCGGAGGAGGCCTTGGTGGTCTAGGAGCATCCTCCTCATGGCAACCGAATCACCAATCAGCATGGTCTGATGCAGCCAACTCCGCCGCCTTTGGTCAACAGCTATCAGGTGATTCGTCTGCTAGCCTTATAGAACGTCTCGAGGCTGGTGCTGGTGCTGCAGGAGGAGGCTTGCTCACGGGAGGAGACCGCGGAGCGCTTGACTTGGGTCTCATGTCGAGATTGGGCGCGAGTGGCGACGTGGCGGGTACTACTACGACTACTTCGTCTGCACTGGTAAGTTTTTGTTCATCCATGCTTGCTGCTTGTGAGGTGGCTGCTTGTACTTCATCTTGCGCGCGCGTATCGACTTGGAGAAGACACACACCTCACCTCACTTGTATTCTCGTTCTTCAGATGGACAAGGGAAAGGTGAGCAAGAGCAAAAAGAAAAAGTCAGAAAAGCCAAAGCGGCCTCTGAGTGCCTACAACATCTTCTTCAAGGACGAACGAGCCAACATTCTTCGATCGCTTCCTGATATTCGGAAAAAGAAGGAGGAGGGCAAGGAGTTGGACAAGGACGAGGAGGATATTTACTACAGGGCACAGAAGGAGGACGACGCCGCCGCCAAGAAGGCCATGGAGGTTGACTCGAAGGATGTCAAGTCCTTGGGTACTTCTGCAAAGAGCCGCAGTAAGCGCAAGAAGTCACCGCACGGAAAGATCAGCTTTGAAGGCCTGGCCAAGCAGATTGGTCAGAATTGGCAAAACCTCTCACCGGAGCGCATGTCCAAATACAAGAAGCTGGCCGACAAGGACATGAAGCGGTATAAGGATGAAATGGATGTTTGGACCGCCAAGCAGCGTGAGGAAAGCGAACGTCAATTCGGCATCTACAGGCGACAAGGCGCAGGAGGATCAGGAGGCATGACGCCTTTGTAGTCGCCGTCGTCGTCGAGGATGCGCCGGCTGGCTGACTGCCTGTCTGGTCGCTGCCGCCGGCTGCCTACCAGCGGCAGGCAACGTGCGTCTAGGATGGAACAGCCAGGCCAGGCCTACCGAAGGATCCACTTGACGTGATCAGCAATCCAAACATTCGAGCGGCCGGGGTGGGGATAGTACTATAGGGTATTTCGAATAGAAGTGTGTCTCGGACTGTTTAGAGGTAGCACTGTGGCGTTTCGCTTATCAGCCAGTAGGGCATGACTTAGGCCGTACAATTTGACTAGTAAAAACGGCAGCACGACCCCTGTCAACTTCCTAACCTACATGTACTTATCAATAATGGCTTCTCCTCTCTCAGACAAGACAACGAGAGTTCTCTTAGTTGTTATGGTGATTGGTTTCTACCCATCATGATGTCCACGCTGGTGATTGTGGCTACGACTGGAAAGGCGGCATACTTGGAGATAAGAGATCTTGAAAGCATGTAAGTATTACCACCATCTAGAGTTCCGATGATGAACATTAAATCATCATGCGGAATCCCTAGCCAAACATTTTGATAATATTTATGATGCTCAAGACTCTTCTCCGACTAGACCACGAACATGTGTGCCTCCGATTGAGGTTTTTGGTGTTGTAGCTAGTCTGGTTCTGTCGTTCGCGCCAGCTGCACGGTGTTAAATGGAGTCTAAACGGGCTCATCTCTGAGACATGGCGGACATAACAAGGTGCCATAACTATGTCGGACCGCATCTGTTACCCTTCGGGATTTCCGGATACACGGTTATCCACTAAATAATCCAGGATACCTTCCCATCTTTCGACGCGTAAACACAGTTGTCAAAAAGAATTCTTGCTCACAACTTACCGTCTTCGGCGAATTCTACGAAGAAAAAGCGGAGCGACGACCAGACGATGATGTCATTGCAACACTTGAACCACCCAATGTCGGTAGCCACTCCCCATTGCCAGTAAGCTGGAATGAAAGGGAATGCATGATCTTCTGACTTAATCTTTCGAATCAGCTCACCCTCTGGAGGATACAACAGATGCAAAAGATCGCATCAGAGGTGTGAGAATTATTGGAAGATTCAAAGGATCGCAGCAGACATGCGGGAAACTATGGAAGATCCAAAAGATCGCAGTAGAGGGTGCAGGAAACTATAAGCCGATCCGAAGGGCGATCGCCGTAGAGATGCGGCAAACTTTAAAAGATCCAACACATCGCAGTAGAGGTGTGGGAAACATAGAGATCCAATGGAGTGAGACTTGTTGTACCGGCACTGAAACTAAACCGTACCGTTGGGATGAGACAAATCTTCTATCCTCAACCCTAACCATGATGCAGGGTCGAGCCATGGTCGCAACCTACTAGTACGAGTATAACACCACCATGGCGACGATATGAACCAGCCACCAGACAAGCTCGCAATGAGCCAACCTCCACCAGCAATGACAAGTTTAGTCGTAGTATCCATGATCTACTATGTGAGCAACAATCCGATTGGATAGAGATTCAAGAAAGAGCAAGGCAAACAAGGACTCATTTCTCCTTGTATTGCTTGAAGAAGGGCGACGGGGTGATATTCCATTTTTTGGACGGCCGCCACCTCCGTTTGCGCTGTTTGAATGGTTCCTGCTTGAATTCGGGGGATCGGCTGGATACTGTGGTTTTGGAGAGAGTCGAGAAGCAGCCTATATCAGAACCAAGTGGGTCGCGTTTTGGAACAAAAGCACGCATTAGAGGCGTGTTGAGGCATTGCTACGATGGATATTTCTCCAGATGCGAGTCTCTGCAGAGCGCCAAGATAGTCTTATCCGTGTATGGGAATGTGGAGGGGTATAGAATCAGGCCATCAAATTCATATTGGGAAGGTTTGGAGACAAAGAAGATAGTGATCCATGGAGTACAAGAACAAAGATGAAGAACAAGAATAATTGGAATGCTTTGTGTTTCTGTTGCGCGAGGTCAGTGCTCGCTGCTCATGGACATGCAACAAACAGCTTAATTTTCTCCTTGGCCATGTATTCTTATATGTACTGATAACTTGGCACGGAAGCACGTATGGGTTTGGCCCATCCAATACAAAGATCTGGTTGTGCTTGTGTACGATCTGGAGCAGAACGACGGGGAAAGTACAGTACTTGACCTTTTTGTGGGCAAATCAGCTCAAATGACAGCAAGACGCGTGCAAAATTGCCTCGAGAGCAATGAAGAGTGCCGCGTCAGGGCCGTTGTCGCGTTTATTCTCCAGTTGACACCTAACACCTGTCAAATCCGCAATATGGAGGGTCGCCTTCCTCTGCAACGCCGGGCTCTCCAATATGTTGACCATGACTTGTTGGACCTCTTTCAAACGGCGTGTCCGAATGTGGAGGATTGCAAGTGTCTAGTGACGGGACTGTATCCGTTCCAGCTAGCGTCCAGTTATGCTGTGCAACCATGGCGTCTTGTCGCCGCCAGAACCGGGCATCACTTCGGCGGCTCACAAGTGCCTTTTACGACAGTCTCCTCATTTACTGATATCGTCCACCACGGTGGAGAAGGAGGAAGACAAGACGACGGCACATGTGGAGCTAACCAAGGAAGAGTCGGAGGTAGAGCGAACGCGTGTTGAAAGCGCACTCGAGAGACAGATGGAAACAAGGGAGGAGAAGATCATGGCACCCAAGAAGCGAACGCTGGAATAGGATGGACTGAGTGAGTTAGCGAGTGATTGAGTCGGATCTGTACACCGGGCATAACAACGAGAGGAAGGAGTTTGCGACATGTTGGCAGCTTCATCATGCCGCGCCCCCTACACTCTACTTGCACAAAAAGGCGTGCCCTTTAGACATTGACTTCTCGTCGGTTCCTTTCAAGTAGCCCACAGCTTCTACTCCCGCCTGAATCACAGTTCGGGGCACAACAGAGTAACCTGGCGTGTTGCATTGATAGAGAAACCCGCAGTGCTTGCTCCCAACTACGTAGAACGTCGTTTCGTGTCCAGGCTCTGTACTACTAGTCTTCTTTACAAGTGCAGCCTAGAAATAGCAGCTGGAGAGAGCATTGTGAAGTAGTCTAGTCACTTGCGCTTCGCCGTCTCTCGCTATTTCGCAGTGACAGGTTCGCTCATCAATTTGGATGTCTCTATCGAACTGACAGTGTACGGGATAGTGCCATTAGCGGCCGCAAGTGCAACAATCATCTTCACATGACAAATTATCGTTGCAATCAATAACGATGATGGTCTCGCAATCTATGTCGTCGGGGATAGTGCAGAGCTCATGCGCAATTGTTCCTGTCAGCATATTGCCGTGCAGCGATAGATAAGCCATGTTGCGGAACTTGGCAGACGTGGGAACTGGGCCTGTTAGTTGGTTGTTGTGCAGAGTGAACTCATTCAAATCCACCATATGGAAGAGTTCCGATGGAATCTGCCCGGTCAATCGGTTGTTGTTCAGGTAAAAATAGCCGAGGTTGAGAAGTCCAATCTCACTGGGGATAGTACCTTCGATACGCATGCGACTAATGTCGAGTTCTCTGAGGCTTGTCAAGAGCGCAAGTTCAGATGGTATCCAACGCGGTCCGCTATTGCCAAAACGAAGTTTCAATTTAGTCACACTAGATCCCGACCAAGCATGTCCCGACCAACACTGCACTGGCGGATCCTCAGGGTAAGAATTTTCTGGATCCCAGTCCCAGTCCCAGTTACATTCGTCTTTCGTACTCAACCAACTCCCGCTCCAATCGCCATGGGCGTAGTTGGGATCCACACTGTAGAAGATAGCTGCCATGGCAAAGCGTTGTATCAAACGCTCATCAGACAGCTCGTTGGATTTGGCATAGCGATCAGCACTCAACCAAACCAAGCTCCTGGCAGCTGGTGATGACGGGTTCGAAAATGAAGTGTAGGAGTTTGTTGATTGAATCAAGGCCTTCACGTAGTGGTAGATATCACAGCAACAGTTGCAATCCACTGCCTCGCAGTCTACAGTGATATGAGCTTCGCAGCTGGAATTGGGGATGGAGCCCGAAAGCTCGTTGTAATAGAGACCCATAGTTCTCAGAGACGAAAGACGGCTCAACGTGTCGGATGGAACTGATCCAGTGAGCCTGTTGGCAAAAAGTTGTAACTCATACACCTCTGTCAGCATACCAACTTCCGTGGGGATGGTGCCAGATAGTCTGTTTCCACTCAAAAACAACCGCCTAAGTGCCGTGAGCCCACCAATTTCGGAGGGAATGGTACCTCGGACATCAATGTCACTGGCGTACAGGGAAGTTAGGCCAGTCAAGAGACCAATTTCAAGAGGAAGAGTGCCATTTGGGGACGAGAAACTGCGGTCCACATACAAAGCAGTCAACGTGCCTGAGGAACATTCTAAATTGGGCTGATTATCCCACCAGTGATCGTGATCGTCAAATGCACATTCTTCTACTGGCTCCAACCAATTTCTGCTTCCGGTGTAGCCGTCAACTGAAGGATTTAGACTGAAATATAGAGTAGCCATTGCGAACCTTTGAATCAACTGTTCATTGGAAAGACTGAAGGACGAGAAAGAGTCAGATCTCAACCAATCGAAGGCTTTGGTTGCAGGACCCCGATCATCGTCGAAAGATGTATTGGGGCTTCGCTGACGAATCAAATCATTTAAGAAGAGGCCAAACAGATGATTCTCAGTTTCAGCACTGTCAATCAACAAATCGAACTCAGAAAGAACCAAAGGCTCTTCCGTCAATGGACCACCCAGATCGAAGTTGCCACCCGCTCCTTTCCACAAACGACCGAGAAAGCAAGGATCGACACATCCTGTAACTTTGTCATACACGCTTGAGCAGTGGCGGAGGCCATTCATATGGTTGAACGTGTACTCTTGAACATAGATACCACCACCCTCGTCGACAAACATGTCGATTCTTACGTAGACACCAATCACGCGACTGATCATTTTCGCAAGATCCAACATCTCTGCGAATGTGGAGTTCAGGATGGGAGGAATATCATGGCACAAATTTAGCCCCTTCATCCCTTTTGTACGACGTCGACCTCTTTCGAAATCAGGTGCATAGTCGCACATACCAGTGTGATTTCGGAGTGGAGGAGTGGGAGTGAAGCAACCGTGCTTGTCAAGTCGATTCCGCTGTTCGTCTACCTCTGCCCAACATGCGCATTCAGTGCCACGCTTAGCAACAATGTTGATGGAGCCAATCTTACCATCAAAGGCGTGGAATTTGTATTCGGTTGGCAACTTTGGTTGCCCATCATCTTCTTGACCGAAGATAATCTCCTCCACGGTAATCCTTCCCACTTCAAATCCCGCCAACAACTCTTCGATGGTGTCCAAACCCACGTGATCTAAACCACGAAGCAGTTCTCTCCCTCCGATTCCTTGGGGCAAGACAAAAGTTCCTTGATTCGAGTGTACCCCACTGGCTCGAACGACAAAGCCATCACTGCTGCCAACTCTCAAGACCCGTTGAATGTGGTCCAAGTCGAAGGACTGTAGATCAGGGAATACAGCATAAATCTTTGGAGCTTGCGCCATGACCACTTCTTTGGTGAAGACGTAGGCATTCACTTTGTCTTCCAGCCGTTGAAACCATATTGGCGACTCTGCAGCCCTTGCCGATAATAGTATATCTCTACGGCGTCGAAGGAGAAGCAAGAATGATTCGTCAAATGGGCACGAGTCGGGCGAACGAAAGGGAATCGTAGATAAACCAGCACTTGTGCATGAATTCTAATATGCAGTATGAGAAACCTGAATAAGAAGAGTACAAGATGGGCGCACTTTGCTTCTAGTACATACCTTGTCAATCAAACCATAACGTTTCGTTGATGATGCTCCAGCACAGCCAGCAAGAAGTATGAAAGCCCAGCAGCAGAGGGCGAAGGTAGAACCAGTGACGATTCTCATGAGCTTAACTTGATCTCTATCAGTCCTCTGAGTGTGATGCTTCGTCATACGATGGTGTGAGAAGGTTTCAAGAGAATAATGTTGATCAAGGTTTGGATCACCTCCGTGAGCACGCGCTCGATGCCTGTTTAGGTTCGCCTAACGGCTCTTTTCTGGATTCTTCCGTTGTTTACAAGTGGTTTTGATCAGTTTGTCGCGCTCTCGCACGTCTTACAACAGATTTGTCATACTTGAACGCAGCAAAGAGTGAGATCAATTTTATCGCTATCTGTATCTAACCGTTCCTTTCTCACCGTTTCCTTCGGCTTTAGAGTCGCTACGAATCCGAAAACAATTGAGACATTTTTCTCCAGCGAAGATCAGGGAAGATCAAGCGAAGATCAGGGAAGATCAGCGAAGTTCGCAACGTACTGTCACCCTACCAGGACTATGTAGAATATACTGGCAATCGTTTCACTCAGCAGTTAGCACTGAGTTTATAAAAGAGGGAAGGAAGGAAAGAGAGGAGAGAGATTATAGCAATAGAAACCTTTCGCAATACCGTGTAGGGGGGTTCAGCTGAGACCCTGGGTTGTAGATAGCTACACTCCAATAGTTACGGCCCACACTAGCTTTCATAAAATGACGTCACTTACAAGGTACTAGCACTGATAGATAAGAACGAAGAAGAGGTGCTAACCCCAATAATGAAAGAACTGGGTAGCTGCAAGGCCTATTCTAGTAATAGAGAGGCGCGCGCCACATTTTCCATATTTGTACGACTCTGAAGTACGGTAAAAGTGGTAGGAAATCCGTTAAACCATCTACCACTTTTACGGTATTACCGCTACGTGAAACGAGCGTTAGGCTGGGCAGTTAGGCTAGAGGAGCGTCCCGATCATACATATAGCGCTATGGTGGTGAGCTGTGGGTTGCCGGTTTCGTGCTTATAGAGCTCACAAAAACGAGGCATACTATGGGTCTACCACGTTACCTTATCGTACGTGAGACAAAAGCTCCTAGAGATCTACTAGCTCCAGAGGGGTAGACCTTCCTATCATTGCGACGGCAGACATGGTAGGCTGTGAGTTGCACGTTTAATTTTATTAGATCTCAAGGGGCATACGATGGGTCTATCACTTATAGTGGCATCCCTGCTACGCTAGATTCCCTCTAATCTAGCTGTAGTGGGAGACGTGGCTACTCTAGAGTAGAGAAGATAGGACAGTTCCTCTTGCGATTGAGTTACCATCTGCAGCTGTGCAGAGAACTAGTGGCATGATTACAGCTACAATAGCTACGTTTGGCATCTACGAACGTCGCGATCATAGTTATGATCACCTGTAGTTGCCGGTTTCTTGTCTTGGGAGCTCCCAGTAACGATGTCGATGCTAGGTGAGATTAAAGAGATTCCGTATAATCTCTCTTTCTCTACTCTAGAGAGAGTATCGCTCTATTTAGAGCGCGACGTGACAACTAGACAGCCATTTTAGCTAGACGCTAGGAGCGTTGCAGCGATAGTCATGATTGACTGTGAGTTGTCAGTTTGATTCCCATGGAGGTCACTGCAAGGACACAGACTATGGATCTATCAGTATGAATCCTTGCTGGTACATATTATAAATATAAGACTTGTAGTACATGCATCTACCACCTGCGAAAGCTCACAATATCAGCTATACCTTTCTTGCGCTTGATATCTTTCCACAAGATCTCGATTTGGCGGGCAGTCACCCTAGCTCGCGACGAATCTCCAACCTGGTATCCCCTCAGCACCGGCCAGTGTGGATGGCAGCCACATGCTGCGAGGAACTGCACAATATGACTTAGAACTTGTCGAGCCAACCTGATGGCGTGCTCCTGACTTCTCATTACCGCATCGCATCGCATACAACGATGCTTAGCAGGCGGTACTGCCTGCTGCGTAGTTGCAGAAAGCAACGACCCCTCCAAGCGTGCTTGATGTGCAAGAGCTCCCATCACGATTTGGTTGTTTCCTGACATTGATGAGCTCTGAAGGCGGCACAATAACTGGGTCCCCTGGATTGGATACGACTTGCAAACATGCGAGAGCTGGAGCGCCATTCTGCAGAGGACCGTAGCTTTTACTCCCGAGTCTATTACGTCCATGATATTCTTGGGCCTTGGCCGCGCGACTGATATATGTACTGTACACGTACACTATTGCCGTAGCCAGCACGGAATGGTGGTAGTTTCTACTAGCTACTTAGTCTAGTCGAGGGCTACTTTCAGCACTACCCAAATTCTACGAGCCGAGGCTAGATTTCGTGGTGGAATCTAGCTCTCTCTCTGCTAGACAGAGTGAGAGGAAGTTCCTAGAGTAGACAGCTACGCTAGACCCTACGAGCGTCGCGATGGTGGCCATGGTGGTAGACCGGCTTTTTGTAAGATTCTGCTCCTTCCCGTTACAATCGATGCGTTGCGCCCACTATTGAGCCACAATCCCTGCCAGGTCTACACTGTGCAGCTTTCAACCTAGAGTGCTTGCTTGTATCGCAAGAGAACGCCCATTGTCTACAAGTTGCACAAGCACAAGTCTTGATGAAAAAATGAATATTTGTTACACCAGCACCCTACGCACAAATGGTGCACCCGCCAGATTAGCTACTAGCTGTCACGACGGGCGCTGTCTACACGTGTAGCAGCCACAGGCGCGAATGGTAGTCACCACCTAAATTCTATACTCCTAGACTTATCGGTTGTCATAGATTCCAACTTTGAGAGTCTGGCCTGAGAACGGCATTGGCCTGGTTGGTGCTACTCAAAGCAAGATCCAGTATGAAGGTCTGGTACTGTATCAATAGTACCGAACATGAAGTTACTCGTCATAAATTACAGCTACACAAATACCTGGTAGTAAAAGTGGTAGAGCCTACCGGATAGGTCATACTGGTCCTCGTTTCTTCGTCATTTTTCCGACCACAGGAAACCAACCACTGAAACCACCATAGCATCGAGGACGTGAACCTCACTCTCAAGGCTCTTTGACGCTCTCCTCTTGTACCTCTCCATAATTGCTATCGTCATGGATACGACTTCAGACGGTGGAAGAATACCAAATAGGCGCTCGGTGAGCGACTCGGAGGTTCTCCCCGCAGAAACAGAGTTATGTGACGAATCGACAGGGCTGTTGCGTCGGCATTTGTCACATGGAGACGTTCCCCACAAGCACTCTCGAACTTCGTTAAGGAGAATTCATAGCGCTTGGATCCCTCAGGATGAAAATTCAGAAGAGAGCCCCACCATACGTCGAGGCATCTTTTTGCTCTTGACGGAACCAAACTCTTCCTTCGCGTCCCTCGCCTTCTTTATCATCTTGGTGGCGGCAATCGCTACGAGCAACATCGTCATGGTTCTTCAGACCATGGAATCTTTCCAATTCACGCCGACGGACTGTGTAACCTGTGGAGGGTAAGTTGGTTGCTGATGATGTGTCACGTGCGAAATTTTGTGTAAGGTCTCTTGCTCACTTTGTTGGAAATCTTGGTAGTGACATGTCCTATATGTTTGAAGATGATGATAGTGCAGCCCTCGATTCTCTTCTGTCCTTCTGTGTATGCCCACCGGCTCCCAAGAATTTCACGGTGGTCATGGAAGACTACCTAATGTACTTCTTCTCGATTGAATGGATACTGCGGGTGTTGTGCTACGAACCACCCCCAGAGGAACGAGCTACGACCTATGCTGGATCTGCCGGACAGGTGTTTGGCTATATCTTTCAAACGACTACGGTCCTGGACTTTTTAGCAATCTTTCCGTACTACATGGAACGTTTTGGGAGCAACGCCAAGGGCTTGCTTAGTTTACGACTGTTGCGTCTGTTTCGAGTCTTTCAGCTCGTCCGCCTCGGGCAGTTCAATACTACGTTCACGATTCTCATCAATGTGCTTTCCAGCTCCTTACCCTACCTACGACTCTTGCTGGTTGTCCTCGTCTTTGGGTCCGCCTTCTTTGGGTCCATGATGTACTGGCTCGAAAAGGGAGAGTGGAAGTATTGGGAAGAAACACAAGATTTTCAATTCATTCGCCTGGGGGCCGATGGAGTCACGGAAGAAATTTCGCCCTTTACCAATGTGCCGCAGGCCTTTTGGTGGTTCATGGTCACGGCCACGACTGTCGGATATGGAGACATGTGTCCAACGTCGGGGACAGGAAAGGCAATCGCAGTACTTGCGATGCTCAGTGGGGTTTTGGTGATTGCATTTCCAGTATCAGTCTTTAGTGACTTATGGCAGAAGGAACTCAAGGAATTAGGAGAGCTGGATTCACCTTCGTCATCAATCAATCAAGACGATTACAGTATTGAAATATCAGTCAGAGACTTGCAGTCGATCAGGGAACATGTGCAGGCTGTTGAGGACCACCAAAGCGCGATTCACGATATTTTGGAAAGGTACGACATCAAATAGTGAGTTGAGCTGTTGGCTGCTGTCCGTCTGCATTTGGTCCCAACAATGGTTCCTGCAGTTGCTGCTGCTCTTCAGTTCTTGGTTTCTTCCTGCGGCGAACTGGGGGGTCGCCCTTGACAAAGATTTTATTCCCAACAGCCACTCCAACTACCACTGCAAAGAGGAGCTCGACGGAATACATCATGGCAATCAGCATAATGAGGTATCCCAAGAGCTGTTGGACTGTATAAATAATAAGAAGACAAATCTTTTTCGTTCGCTTCGTGTGAACATGTACATGCACCACTGCTCGGACTGCCGACAGTCCCTGCGTCAGGAGCGCCAGTAGAAACGAGTACCATAGGGCTCCCCAAAAGTGGCCTTTGTCTCTCAACACCCACGGGCTAAAGTAGTAAGCAAGGCAGGGTAAGGATTTGTTCTTGGTGGACGCGAAGAATCCTTGCATATACATGACCATGGCCATTCCATTGTCGACACAAAGCTGGTCATCTGCGTCGTCCTTGTCCTTGAGCCGATAGGATCGTACATAGTAGTTTCCTTGTGGAAGGTAGTCTGGTGGTGATAGGGCTACAATCACGGAATGGGGCAAATCCTTGGAGAGTAAAAGATGAAGCATCACGTAATCACCACTTAGAACGCTCCCAGTCGTTGTGTACTCGACGTGATTGACAGTAAAGACATCTTGCTTCCAGTTTGTTGCAACATCAGAGGTGCACATGTTTGCGCGTTGCTTTCCGTCGAGGCTGTTGTTGTTCGAAGATGATACTTGCTGATTCTTCTGCTTTACTCCGTTCAGGTCCACGAAGGACGTGGCAGAGTCGTCTGCCATGGACTCAATAATCCCTTTTCCCATTTCGTCCATCTGGTCGCACACGGAGATGTCTGGCCACGCATCTTCTGTTCCTTGTTGGGGGAGACACAACACAACGAAATCGTTTGAATTCAGATTGCTCAAAAGTTTTTGTTCCCAGATGTTTTCAGACAAGGAGATGGATGGATCGCAACTCAAACCGTCGGCTCCGGGTAGTAGCAGCAGCAGCAGTACCAGTGACAGCCATCCAAGCAACGGCTTTGGTTTTGCACGATTCGCGCTCGCTTCTTCTCTAATATTCACCTGCATATTGAACTTTACTATTCCTGATTGCTTCTTATGAGGCAACGGTCTGAAGAGGAGCCTAGAAGTACTGTTGGAACAGTCAACAACGTCAATGAGAATGATTGCTTCGTTTGTGACCCAAAGCAGGAATGTACTGGCTACCTGCACTGTAACTCGTAGTGAGTACTGTTGTACTGTATCGAGGCGAGTGTCCATGCGTTGGAATTTGAATCGATGCGGTAAGCTGACGTTATTTGACGTTATCTCTCGCTAGCGGCTTCGTGACTCCGCGACCGACAACACGCAACAAAAAGCACAAAGACCGTTCATCACCATGGCGGAGCCGATATCACAGCAACAACTCGAAGAATGGGTATTACAGGGGGACTATCATGTAGCATTACAAGCATTGGGTCGACCAGAATTCACTCCGGGGGACGGATCATGGCCAGAATGGATTTTTAGACAAATGCATCGATTTCATTACTATGGAGACAAAGGCGAAGGAGTGATGATTCAACCAATTGCCTATCAACCATTGGATCGTTTCCTTCAAAAGGTGGCGCTCAATAAATTGACGTATGAAGATCATGCACGATGCTGGAATTGCTATGTTCACCTCTCCCAGTTGCACAAGAGACCCATTTCACCAGTCGTTTATCATACATCTTTTTTCGATGCCTCTCCGTACGACCTGGCACTTGCTCTGGCGAGGCGAGGAGACGACGAAGGGCTGGAAATTATGATTCATCATTTTGGACATTTACTACCCAAGTGGCATCTCCTCGATCAGTTGCCAGTCACGGTGCCAGCCTATGTGTATGCGAGGTTTGTGCTGGAAGACCCTCAACTGGAGGACGAGTGGCTGGATCAGCATGCACGAACACGTTTTGAATGTGCTGGTCAACTAGAAGATTGGAGTACTTTGATGGAGCAACATCGACCGGAGAGTGTGCTGATAAAGGGATGGAATGCATTGCTGCAAGGAGCAGACGAACCAGCACTCGAACAGCCCAACCATCAAGAACGTGATGGTGGTGGGGTGCAACTGACTGCAGACGACAGAGGCAAGATTGAGAATCTTGCAAATGGGGAAGCTGTAGACAATCAACTCAATGGGTTACCAAATAATGGGAAACAACATGTAGTGGTCGAGAACGGCGTGATGAATGGAGTTGAGCCAGCAAAGGATTCTGCACACGATGACCTTGTGCCTGCTCTCGTGGAAGAGGATGCAGAAACGCCAACTGGAGGTGAAGGATCTGATGATATCTCTGGGCCTGTGCGTGAGGGTGTAGAGATTTCCGTCTCGGAAGATTCGCCCGATGCGGGGGGTTCTGCTGTCTCTCCTGATAAGACTGAGCCACAACAACAGGATGCTGAAGACCGTTCGCTTGTTTCTCAGTCTGCAGAACTGGTTGAGAATACATCATCCAATTCGATGAGCTATTCAGATTCAGAGAGAAGCAGCGAGAAGGATGCTTCACTGCAGAACATGGCAGATAACGAAGTTTCTGTGGAGGGCGAGAATGGAGCAGCGAACAGCGAGTGTTCGCCTCCGTCAGAAGCAATCCAGGAGAACGGAACGGCGAACAGCGAGTGTTCGCCGGCGACAGAAGCAGTGGAACCTACAAACAATGAAGTGAAATTCCTGGAGGATACAGCTACTAGTTGTGGGGGTGAGCTTCTTACCAGTGACGATAAACTGGAGCCGAAAGAAATAGCGGAAGTACCACCACAACCCATCGAGCTTTCTTGCAATGGACTGTCAGCAGCAATTTCAACCCCAATTCCAATTGAATATGAAGCCGATGAGCTGGACGTGACACTCGATGTGAACGTGAGCCTTTCATCGACAGCGAAAAAGTTGGACCTAGGCTTGGCTGTAGACGACACCCAGACCGAAGGTCCAGCCTGCAAGACTCCAGCCACCACGCTCCCAGCAAAGGGAACAGCGGATCGAACACCAAAGTCCCTGCGGCGAGACTTGTCGGAATGCATGAATATGTTGGAAACATTGAACGAAGAACTTTCAAGTCAATCTCTCGAGGCAGAGCACAAGACAAGAGTGCAAGGTGTCTTGAAGGATTTGCAGAAACGCCTCAGGAGGATGAAGAAGAGACACGCGAAACGCCAGGGCAAAGAACCACCAGTGGCGCAAGCTGTAGACCCTCCTCAATCAGGAGAGTCTCGCAGCCAGGGTGAGGAACATGCAGAGAAGGAAATCAATGGCACTCACGTTGGTCCTCAATCACCGACAAAGGAGGGTAGCGTTCAGGAAGTTGCTCATCTAACCAATGAAATCGAGAGGCTGGAAAGTTTGCTTCGACAGCACCAGTCTCCGGAGGTGTCGAATGAAAAAACGAGTGCCGGTCAAGCTGGTCAAGAGACCAAGGAGTTGATCGCTGGTGAAGTGGCAAAGCCTGAACCCGATACGCAGTCAGCGATGAATAAACTCAAGGAAATGGAGAATGACCATGAACTGTTGAGGAGAGCCGATAAGGCAAGAATCCGCTACCTTGAACAGATGCTGAAAGGACGCGAGGAACTCCTCATGTCTCCTGCCAGCAGCGCCCGATCTGAATCGAGCGATTTTTCTCCAACAACATCACTGTTTTCACCATTTCGTACACCAGCCCGCCGTACCATGGGACAGGAATCACCAATGATTGGCAGTGGGTCCAGTGATGATCAGCAAGTGCACGAGTTGGCAATGGCCTTGGAATGCTCAGAACGGCAACGAGGACAAGCGTTGGAGGACTTGCAGATGGAACGCGAATTCTACGCTGAAAAAATTCGATCACTTCAGCTGGCCTTTCGGAAGATGGTCGGCAAGAAACCAAAGAAGAAGAAATCTCAAAAGAACTTGTGAGCGATCATGGTTCTTTGAACTCTAAAGCGTGATTTGTCAGTTCTCCTACCAGCCTATTGCAAGATGCGCTCGTTTCTGCCGCTATGACCTGGTCAAAAAGCAGCGTTGTCAAGTCGATGTCTCGGGTCAGGTATCCTAATGTAACGATGGAAGCAAGCGGCATATATCGATGGTGCTGACGCCCTGGCGCGCTGGTATGTTGGTGGTATAGGCCTTTTATTATAACGTTATGTTATCAAAGAGGTTCACCAACTGGTTTTATATGATTTGGCGGAAGTCAACCTGTTGGGATGCTCATGGCCACCACTCTTGCTGGTAACGATTCCTGAATATCTTGACAGTGCCAAAAAGGACTTGGCTACCGGTCTTGTTAGATGGATCTGTCCGAGGGACCCCAAATCCTGCCAGGGCGGCGTAGCCTTGCTCTCGAATGGTGCTATTCTCTGGGTATTCTCGCAATGCAGTCAATACAATCTTGTCGTCACCTTCATCACCTATCTTCACTCGACTGTCATGGGCCTTGGCAGATAGTAAATAGCACCACACCCCATCTCTTGCACCCTACCAGATCGTTGGTGTCGCCTCGTGGCGTTTAGGATGATGCCGGTGCCACCCTCCAGTGCCACCCTTCAAGGTGACCTTCACTGCAATGTCTTCAATGCAGACAAGGCACCAGAGAGCACCACATCCATGGTCCTGTATTTTGGAGGACCCCGGTTGTGCTCGCATGGCGCTTAATATCACACCGATACCACCACCAGCTGCGATCTTTGTTCTATTGGCAAAGTGAGAATGAGCAAGACTCCGCACCACTCCGCAAGACACCGCATTCACCTGTTTGTACCTAGGCAGACTCTGCATGAGTGTCGATCGAGATGCTGTTGCAGCACTCCATGGAATCTGCAGAAGCACGGCAAAAGGAACGAGAAGGGCGATCCCCGAAAGCACCCTCGACTACTACTCTAGCAGGTAGAGTAACTGTTCGGAAGAGTTAACTAAGAGTAGTTGTAGTATTGGTCTACGATACCTGCGATAGCTGCTCCGCCTCACTGCCCCTAGGAGGAGCTATCACAGTTCCAATACAATGACATACAGAAGTGGCGTGGACACAAGGATATATGCTGACCTTCTTGGTCCTGGAATACTAGCTAGTGTAACCCTCTCAAGAGCACTCTCAGGCTGGTGGTGGCAGACGAAGGATCCCTTGCCGCAGAGAGGTATTGGAAAATGCCTCTTTACACTTCGAAAATACAAACTCCGATTCCGCGGTCTATTCCTAAAATCACGGATCTTCCTGAAACATCAACTGCGGTGGCGGCTCTAATCCAAGAATGCAAGTTCTTTCCCTCCTCGGGACAAACAAGGTAAGAAGCTCGTACCCAGACACCATCACGGTCCTTCTTAAACACCACTGCGCTGAAGCCGTCGCGAGAGTTGTACTGGGGGTCGTCAGAAAAGTAAAGCTGGACGCCAACCACAATGATATCCTCTGTGGCCGCGATTGCATCATCAAGATAAGCAAGTGATCGCTCTATACCATCGTATTGGAGACTTATATGCTGCTTCTCAATCCACTCACTGGCATTGTTTTCCTCATAGATACGGACGCCAGACTGAGCAGAAGTGACAATTGTCTTTTCATCAACAAAGGCAATGCCACCGTCACAGAGGTTGACGTCAGAGCTGTCGGAAGGAGGATCCGAAATTGTCGCAATATGCTCAATGGTGTCATCATCCGCCACACGGTGGACAATGATCGAAGAATTAGCGAAATTTCTAGCGCAAATTGCTGTAGTCCGGCCTTTCATGGCGGCTACCCAGACGTGAGGCCTTTGGACTTCTTCAGCCTCCACATCCGGGAATAGCACGGTACTGCTTGTATTTTGCCAAAGTCCGGAGGAGGTAAGGGCATAGTACTGAGCAACATCAGATTCTGTGTAGTCCATTGCAAAAGCTCTGTCCGGCGTCATGGCAAGAGGTATACGCCTCCGCCGAAGACCAGTTGATTCAGTCTTGTCGGCAACGACTTGGTTTTCTTGCCACGCACCGTCGCTCTCCTCTTTGGAGAGTGAAAGGACCACTTCGAGTCCTGAAATCAGGGCTTGGTCACCTGCAATCTCAACATAAAAGCCGAGATCCCAGTCGGGTTGCCCCAAGACTTTCGTCTCCAAACGCCAAGATTCGTCGTCATGACGACGATAAATGGAACAGGAACCAGTTTGCTCTTTGAGAGAATTATGCTCAAAAGGAGCGCACGCAATCGCAGTGTCACCATCAATTGCAACAGCCGTACCAAATCCAAGAAAGTCATCATTCGAGAAATTATCTGATACATTCATATTCCGGAGAATGGCAGTAGGAGAGGTGATGTTTACCACTACGTGTAGTACAGCTGGTCGTGGTACAGCCGCATCCTCCTTTTGCTTGCCAGGTTCACTCTTTCTGTTGTTTACGATATGCACGGCGACACCAGCAACAGCTGCAACAATCGCAGCAGCGAGCATGATACCCACAAGCAGTTCAGCCTTGCCCTTCTTCTTGGTCTCTGTGGCTTGTTCAGAGATCGGTTGTTCTTCCTTATCGTAGTCGTCTGTCATGGTGCTGTGGTAATGATGAGGATCTTCTCTTGAGTATTTTTGAGGTGGCGCAAGATTGCGTTTGGCTTTGCTGTGTGCTTTCTTGGCAGTTTTGTGATTGGCGAGTGACAGTTCTTCTCAAGAACAAGGGTTGTGATTGATTCGTGCCTTGCCGCGAACAACAACTGGTGCGAAAAGGATGACCCAAAATGGTAGTTGTGCGTGGCGAGTGCGAGGCGATTCTTCTCCACCCCAGCGGATGTTGTGGCTGGGCTGGCTATGCGGTCTTGCTGCAAGGAGATCGTGAACTGCCGTGAACAACAGAGGTTGCCGCGAAAAGGATGACAAAATTGTAGGTTGAGGGCTGAAGTCTTTGGAAGCGAAGTTTTAGTCGTGCAAGCCAGTTTAGTCGTAGCAGTCAAATACATGGAGCAGCCAAGTTTGAAAGCCGGACAGACTGTTGCTGCAAATTGAAAGAATGACCACAAGACCATGAGCGGCAAGCGTAGCAGATGGGG
>JAVCKV010088986.1:0-20931 GCA_032274145.1 Herpochondria borealis | reverse complement strand
TCGCAAGCTACCCTTCGTCTCCTTGTCCGCGTCCGTTTCCGTGTCCTTGTGCGTCTGCGTCTGCGCATGCATGTCCGTGTGCGTGTTCATGTGCACGTGCGTCTGCGTCTGCGTGTCAGTTCCCATGTCAGTGTCCGTGTCAGTGTCTGTGTCCGTGTCGATCTCCGTGTCCGTGTCCGTGTCCGTTTCCGTTTCCGTTTCCGTTTCTGATGTCCGTGTACGTGTACGTGTCCGTGTTCGGTTCCGTGTAAAGTTCGGTTTCCCTTGGTATGTCTGCTTGATTTTTTGTGTCTGTGTGCCTGTGCGTGCTCGTCCCCGTTTAATTATTTGTCTCTCTTTCCGTCACCGTCACCGTTTTCGTCTCTGTTTTCTTGTTCGTATCCGTTTCCGTCTCCGTGTGCCTATGCGTATCGGTCTCCGTCCCCACCATCATCTCCATCACCGTCTCCGTCTCCGTCTCCGTGGATTTCTTCGTGTACGTTTGCGTGTGCTTGGGCGTGTCCGTCTCTGTGCATGTGTGCGTTGTCCTCTCCGTGTCTGTATGCTTTTCCGTGTCCGTGTCCGTGCCCGTCTCCGTATGTGTGTCCCTCTCCGTCTACATATCCATCTCTTTCCGCGTTTCCGTGTTAGGTTTCAGGTTCGTGTACGTGTTTTCCTATGTTTCTGTGTGCTAATGCGTGTGCGAGTCCGTGTGCGAGTTTATATCCGTGTTCGTGGCTTTATCTGTGTCCATTTTCGTGACCGTGTCCGTGCCCGTGTCCGTGCCCGTGTCCTTACTCGTAATCGTGTCCAGGTCCATATGGGTGTCCGTGTCCGTTTGCGTGAACAATTGCGTGTTCGTGTCCGTATCCTTATCCGTATCCCTATCCCTATCCCTATCCCTATCACTATCCCTATCCCTATCCCTATTCGGATAAATACCCGTGTCCGTAACTGTGCCCAAATGCGTATCCGTGTACGTACACGTATCCGTACCCGTATCCTTATCCCTATCCCTATCCCTATCCCTATCCCTATTCGGATAAATACCCGTGTCCGTAACTGTGCCCAAATGCGTATCCGTGTACGTACCCGTATCCGTATCCGTATCCGTAGCCGTATCCGTATCCGTATCCGTATCCGTATCCGTATACGAATCCGTACCCGAACCCGTATCCTTACACGTCCCCGCAGTCGTATCCGTGTCTGTGTCCATGACTATATCTGTTTCTATAGCCGTATCCGTATCCGTATCCGTATCCTTATCCGTATCAGTATCCGCATCTGTACCCATAGCCGTATCTATATGTATAGCCTCACCCATATTCGTTCCTGTATCTTTACCCGTATCCGTATCCGTATCCGTATCCGTATCCGTATCCTTATCCGTATCCGTATCCGTATCCGTATCCGTATCCGTATGATTATTAGTGTCCGTATCCGTATCTTTATCCATCATCCGTTCCCCTTTCTGTATACATATCCGTGTCCGCACCCGTACTAGTACCCGTATCCGTGCAATTATCCGTATATTTATATATAGCTGTGACATTGTCTGTATCATTATCCGTGTCTGTACCGGTATCCGTGTACTGATCCGTATCTGTACAAATATCCGTGTAAATATTCATATCTTTATCCATGTCCGTACCCATATCTGTATCAGGACCCAGACCTGAATCCGTGTCCGTTCGCGTACCCGTATCCGTACCCGTACCACTACCCGTGTCTGTACACGAACCTGTGTCCGTACCGGTATCCGTATCCGTATCTGTGTCCGTACCCGTATCCTTATACCTACCGGTATCCGTGTACATACCCGTACCCGTATCCGTTCCCCTACCGGTATCCGTATCAAAATTCGTAACAGTAATCGTACCTGTATCCGTCCCCGTACCCTTATCCATATCAAAAGCCGAAACAGTAACCGTATCCGTATCTGTATCTGTATGCGTTTCCGTACCCGTATCTTTATGCGGATGCGGATGCGTATGCTTATGCTTATGTTTATGCGTATGCGTATGCGTATGCGTATGCTTATGCGTATGCGTATGCGTATGCGTATGCGTATGCGTATGTGTATTTGTATGCCTTTCCGTAGCTGTACCCGTATTCGCAGTGATTGCCGCGTTTATCGTGAAAGTGCACGGTAGTTGGTTGCACTTTACTTACATGCGCTGTGATTGGTGCCAAATATAGTTCCATGTGATATGGTAAGTTTTTAATTAAAAATGAAAAGAGTAATTTGTGTTTTTTAATAAATTGTTATAATTGTCATTTTTTATTTTTTGTCGCTACTTTGCCACTTTTTCAGATTGGAAGGGGTGCAAACGTGGCGACTGGCGGGAAAGGGGAAAATTCGCGAGGGAGAGCGCGACGTGTGCAACGGAGCGAGCGCACAGAGCCCGAAATAAAAAAAGCCGCGTAGAAACACCGTGGGAGAAATATCGTACACACAAACTTTTTTTTAGTATGGGGTCAGGATCGGAGTAGGATTTTCAGCTGTTTAGATGAGTTGCCCCCTCCGATCGACCGACTTCAGCTCGGAAGTTTTGTCCCGCGGCTAATGTTCCTTTCGCTTTTTACGAATCGATGTTCTTGGACAAGTCTGGAATACAAGAGCTACTGATAAGTTACAACAAACGTTCCGGAATTTTTTCCATCATCATTCCCCTATTTGGTTGCTACGGGCTCATCCCGTACAATACAATATAATACAATACTGCACTCTTTTGGAAAGGCACATAATGGACCAAACAATTCGAATCAAGCCGTTTAGGTTGACTTCGGTTTTCAAAGAGAGGGTTTCCTTTGTATTTATGGGCTCATCAACAACACATGTATGATCAGTGCCGTAACTGTACCAAAAATATCGTTCGGGGCATATCACAGCGCTACAACGAGCCTCATCTAAGGCTTAGTAACCACCTTTGGCCTTCTTGGCCTTCCACACGGATCCTCGAAGGTCACGGCTACTAATTTTCGTGTTCCGTAGAATAAGGTTCTTGAACGTGTTCTGCTCTTTCTGTATCGTCGTTATCTCCTTCCTATACCCGCGCCACAAGTCACGCGGATACATGCTATTGCGAAGAAAGAAGAAGCGGTCCCCATCACGCATTCTCGTGAACTCCCTCTGCCAGATGCGGAGCATGGTGATACCCATCGAAGCACCTCGCACATGGTCCTCGGCAAACATACCGACAATCGCATCAATCTTATCAATCGACCCGTACGCCGACGCAAGCGCCGTCTGCACCGCGCGGTTCCGCGTAATCTCTCGATAGCTCTTCGCACGTCGACCACCGAACAGCACGCGCAGATCGTTGTACGCCGGGATTGTGTGATCACGCCCACGCTGGATGTTCAGGGCCATCAGGTCGAACCCGATCTCATTCCTCACGTTTGTGAACAGGAAGTTGCGCAGCGAGTTCATAATCTTCACGTCGACTTCCTGGGAAGGTTCATGTATCGCGCCGCGCAAGAAGGGCTCAATTCCATTGTCGAGTACGTTGTTCCGGCGGAAAAACATGTCGCGGAACTTGATTGGTCGCAGACGCACGTTCCCGGCCCCGCGAAGGTTGATCTGATTTCCAACCATCGTGTGTCCGATGCGAAAAGCCGCGGCACCGAACACGTCGCTGATCGCTGGGTCGACGTTGCGACGATACCCGCGATATCGCGGCAGCGCTCGTCCCGTCATGGCAGGGAAAAACTCGTCGAAAATGACCTTTTGAAACGTTGCGGTGTTCAGCAACCTCGCGTCCTGGAACAGCTTTTCGTCATCCCAATATGGGTACTTGCGGCGCAGGTCGCGTGCAAGGCGGTTATGTTCGCGTAGAAACAGGGTGTGGAGCGAAGTAAGAACAGGGTTTTCGTTGACGCGCCGATCGCCGGCGACGAAAAAAGCCCGGCTTTTCGACGGCGAGTTTTCAATGCCGGCGGTATTCAACGGAAGCTTGTTACCAGCCGACGTCTTCATTAGCCCGTATTGAAAGGATCGAAGCTCTTTCAGCCTGTCCTCTTCCGGGCCATACACGGTCGTAAGGTCGACAGCCGAGGACAATTCATTGATCGGACGTTGCCTACGACGGGCATCGCGCCAGCGAATCGATCGCTCCAACCGAAGCATCCCACCCGAAAAGTTGCTGAAGATCGGGTCTGTGCGTGGAATCGGAATGTCAAACCGCTTGCCGGCCGCAACAGGAGTGCTAATAATGCTATGGTCAAGAAACTGTCCAATAAACGTAACCATCTCGTTGAGTCGACGCCGACTGAACACGTTGCCAGCCTGCGCGCTGACGACGTTCGACACGAGTCGTGCAGAGGGCAGTGAAGACGGGTTGTTCCCTCCCCTCGGGGTTGTCGCGTCGCTTGTCAGACCGTATGAGAATTGTGCGCGGTTCGTCCCGCCCAGCTCGCTGTCAACCTCGGACGTGCAGGTGCCGTCTAGCGTGCGTATGGGCGCATCGCATACGGCCGTGCCTTTCGGACCGGCCGTGATGCCCGAGCGGCGCGGGCCGCGGCGCGGAGGGGCGACCAGTGCGGGGCCTCGGCGGCGCGACGGCTGGGCTGTTGTGTGGGTGAGCAAGGTGGCCAGAACAAGTAGGACAAGGGCAACTCCCCGTGCCGTGAGCGGTGCGGAGGTGGACATTGTCATGGTTGGTAGTGACAATGGGCCAAGTGTGTGTCTCTGGTTTTGTCTGTGACTGTGACTGTGACTGTGCCTTTGTTTTTGCCTGAGACTGTGTCTGGGTGGTCGGTATGGGTGTCGAGAGTAGAGCGATGGAGTTTGATCACTGTGGCTGGGTGTCCGGTGCGAGAGAAGAAGGGGTTTATATTTGATTTATTAGTCGTTAGAAAGCCATGTACGGGAGATTTGAAGGAGTGCAGAGCGAGAGTAAGCTTGCAGGCCGAGGATATTTTTTTAAAAGAATCGAAGAAAAGCTGTAACGCCAGTTAATCGGAGAAGCCCAAGATGAAGGCGGTGCAGAAATAATTAAGCCGATCACCTGCGAGATTTGGAACAGCAGCGCAATTTCGGAAATTTGTCAAACTCTGTCTTCGTCCCTGTGTTATAGGACGACATGTAGTTGGACGGTCCAGCTGATCATCTCCTCCACCAAACCGCGAAGCCTGAGACAGCGATTCCACACGAAGTCTGGCCCGGAGCGAAATACGTGCGCAGATAGGGGATACGGAAACGGCAACTAAAAAACCAGTCCCGACTGTGCTTCTGCTCTCCCTCAGCGTTTCGTTCGCAAAACCCAGCACTGAAAACCGTGAAACAATCAAAATAGACAAAATAAAAGTACAAGACGTTGCTACCATCTCAGTATTATTGCACCTCGATAGTTGCGGATCTGTTTTCAATGCCCTAAATCGGGCCTCTTCGGACAGTTGGTCGTTCTCGAAAATATACGATTCATGGTTATGGAGCTTGTATCCAACCGGGGAATAATTCGTAGATGATTTTACTGATTTTCTTCAGAATTCGGGAGCTCAGGTCAACGAGTTTTCGTCCCTCTCATTCCGTTTACAGTATTCCCTCGCAATCTCCGTCTTTGTCTGGATAGGCGCCCTCCTCTCCGCGAGATTCCATTGCCTTGTGCGTGGGCGGGTTCTGTCCCTACATATCGCGCACAGGAATTGCGCAGCAGAAGTCCAGCATGGCATAACGCGGCCCGTTGCATGCGGGATTTTGCACATGTGCCTAATACTCAGCTACGACCGATACCAAGTACTCTCTTTCTGTGTGGAACGGGCGAGCGAGCGAGCGAGCGAGCGAGCGAGGGAGAAAGACAGGCACGCAGGAACGCAGGCACGAAGGCACACACACACGCAGACAGTGGCGTCGGATAATCAGTTGCACTGCAGAGCAAGGAAGGTGGCAAATGTGATAGAGAAAGACGAAACGATGCCAATGCAGCCCGAATCGCACACCGTGCAGAAAGGAATATCAGTCGGACTTTGAAGAGCTCGTGTAACGCTTTACTCGCACAGGGGGTTTACGGTAGTCGAGTGAAAAGCGCACTCCTCTCTCTCTCGCTCTCTCTCCTCTCGGCCCGGGGCGCATGTGTGTTGCATTCGACAATGTGTCTAAAAACGGCAATATTTGGATTTTGCATTGTTGTGCAAAAAAACCCTACCGAAAAAAGACCATGGAATGAACCTTTTTTGACTCGTCCTCAGCGGTGAGCCAGATGGTGGCGAACGCCTCGTGAACCACTCATACATGATAGCAAAAACCCCTTTTCGTGATATTCCACATCACAGGGTGAGAGACATCGCCTAATGTATTGTACCCGAGACGTATCATGCACAACATGATGCCTTTCGTAAAAGTACGTTCAGCACACACAGCAAGGAAAAGTATCTTACACTGAACGACGTATGGACGTGCGGAATCATCTTTGACGTTTACATTGAAATGCTTTGCTGTTCCTCTCTTGAAATGTACAGTCTCCCAGTTTGTGGACTAATCCAGCTGTACTACCATTTACTCTCTCCTCCTGTCGCCACTCTGGTTCGCCTTCCCGGACCCCTTGAATCACAACTTGCAAGAAAAAGAATAATTCTGTAAAAGGGCATGATCCGTGCGACAAGGAGCCTGTTGCGAAACCGCCCGCCTGTGTCCCTCTCTTTCTGCTGTTCAGCTGCAGCCGGTCCTGACACTGTAGTACATAGCATCGCAAGGTATTGTTCATAGCGTGGTGTCTGACTATTTATTTCACAATTTGAAAATCTTGCTCCACGATCAGAGTCCCATGTCATGTACTATTGCGCAACGGTCTTCACGCACTAAAAGTTGAAGACAAGAAAATTTGAGTAAAATGAAGCTTCGCTATTTCCATTCATTATTTTTCCTGGCCACATATACGCAACATTGCAAGCTGCTACTGCGCCATGGAGGCGGTTTATTGAATACAAATTCGTCATCGGGCCCAAAGCTCCCGCGCCAGCAAGCTGGCGATGATTACGGTGCTGGGCCGGTACCGTAAACCCTTTTGGCGAAAGGGAAATAGTCTACCTTTACAGAGAAGCACGCTTGCGATGTAGAAGTTTCATGAACGCGTCTCCAAGATGTGTGACATGTCTATCGTGCTCGTGAAATCCGCAATTTAAAAATTTAAGATTTCGACTGAAACCCATACTTCCAGTTCGCGTAAACGGACAGCTTATCGTGCACAACTGGATTCCATGGCACCTGACAGCCTCAAAACGGCTCTATTCCTGCTTGAAAACGGCGACAATGCAAACGCACTGGGGTAGCATTGTTGCCGCTTTCTTGTAGGAACAGACCGACTGTTGGCTTATCACTAGTCTATTCCACACCAGACCCATTTTCAGCCCGTAGTACTCTAGTCAAAGAGTGTTCATGCTCCCAAGCCCGAAAGCTCGCTTGTCTTCACGCAGTCCGGGCACTGTTTTTTTTTAATTGCCGTGCGCCAAGTAACGGTCACAGTTCATTCATCCGATTCCTCGTTTTGCCTTCTCCCAATCCGCACTGCAGACCTACCTGCACGACCGTTCATGACACAACCAACTCGGTGAATAGTAAAGACACAGTTGGTCATCTTCGCTCGGGTGTCCCTAACGCGCTGTCGTTCTTCGTCTGCCCGCGATTCTCATGTTAGAGCATATCTAGTGGTGCTCAATTTGAATAAATTCAACGACCGTATGTCAGAGTTGTTTCAGTTATCAAATTATCCGATGCTCAATCTGCTGTTCAATTCTGTCGCAGGAGTTGAGAAGCGAATTGAGCACAGAAATTCCTACACCATTATATTTTCATAGTTAATTTAATGTTCCCATGCACCAATAAAAAATTACTTAACAACGCATTGTGCTCGGTGTCGACATTACGATTATTTGCATTGATTCAGAGTTTCTTAAAATTCTGAAACTAAATCACACCGACCAATAAGGGAGCCCTTGTTGCCCAATTCGGTAATTGGGAGTCCAGTTTCACAATCTTCGAGATTCCATTTGACAAGCACTAGATGTGCTTTTAGCACGCGTGTTTGCGTGTCTTGCGCCTGGTTTTTATTGTTTTGCAACAGTTCAATAATTTCTTGACTACATTATTTATCAGCTCAATACATGAGCAAATGCATGTACATATATACTATGTATTTACTGCATATATATATATATACACAAACATATTTGTACCTAGCAACTAGTTCATATATAAGTACATTTAAGTGTGCCTTCGTGATGCAGTGGCAAGAGTGACACGGGTACCGGCCACTCCTTGGTCTATCAAAAATGAGCATCTGTCGCAATATGTGACCACAACACTAAACGTAATTTTCGTTTTTCACCCTTCATCAGCCGCAGTTAAGTGCAGCATTACATTAGGGATCTTACTGTAAAACAGTTCTGAAATTGCGCACCTGCAACTCTGCAATACGTATATTTGCAGATGACTTTCACAATGGCGTGAGTTCAATTGAAGAAATGTAAGCTTTTCGGGAAGCCCTTTGTGAAAAAAATCAGCCCTCATCCAGCGTCATATAACGAGTAACCACTCTTTCTAATGCTTCCACTTCTCCCACTGTCATCATCAAAACAACTTTTCCGCCCCAACCATGCAAAGCACGACCATAAGGGGCCCGCGCACCTACGAGGGCGATACATACACGTGTGAAAACCCAGGGCAACTGAAAATTTCGCCACTACTCCGCCAAGTCGCCACTCGGCGACACAGGTAACAGAGGCATACAGACCACAGTGATTGATCCGCTACTTTGCTACTTTTGCACTCCGGGGTGCCAGAAACGCTGATTGGCCCGGCCAGATGTTTTTTTGTTGGTTGATGGTTTCATACCTTTGTATGTTTTCTCTATTGAGAATATGAATATGTAGAATAAGGCATCTAGAATCAAGGAGGATTACTCCAATTTTCTCTGTGTAGATATTTATAGTTCTATTTAGTTCATTTTTGCCCTCGGAAAATGTTTTGGACACAAGCTGCACCTTGAAAGCTACGCCAGTCGCTACTTAAGCAGCCTGGATTTAGCCAGGGTTTAAGAAAACAAACAATAAGAGAGAAAGAAAAGTCAGAATCCCAAGTAAAGCCTTTTTTCTCGTCTTTCTCATTCTTTTTGCCATTAATATACTGTATTATCTTCCTCTTTGCGAGAAAACTCTAAAAAAAGTGAATGGACTTTATGATCTGAAATTACAGTCATATGTGACTTTCAGGTCATGTAAGCCCAATTTCTACGCTCGCGTGTCTCGTCGAAATTTAATAAAAAATTCCTTTACCAGGCCTGATTGTCCCATTCACTTATATAAAACACTGAAAATAATTTCTAATCCTATAGAACCGGGCAAACGGAAGCGCAGAAAAGTATTAAAATCACGGACCATAATTTGGCGTGGATTTCGCAACCCGAAATTAGGCTGATTTTCATCCATGCAAATTGGCCCCATTTATAAACCGAACCTAACAATCAGAATTATATACAGCCCGTAAAGTACCGCCTTCAAGGGCTTAGGTGTTTGCATGGGCCAAGTTGCTTTGAATGCAAGTTTTCCTGCCAATTCTACACAAACAAAGAGAAACCCGAATACCGCGGAGATAGTTTTGCTCTCTTACCTGTTCAGGGACAACGGCACAGCTCACGCTGTTTTTCCTGCGCCGAGCTCGCCAATTTCTTCGTCGGGCCGGGCAAGGCCATCCGTTTAGCCCTACCTGGTCAGGAGTACGGGTAGCCCAAGTAACCCAATCATTTGCATGAATTTCCATAATTAAGTTTTCCTTAGCCTGGTAAGGGGAGGTAGTATATATGCAGTAGCGTTAATGGAAATTCCTACAAGGAGGAAGAGAAGCTTAAGTGGGCTCAGAAGTAAAACCTTCGGAAAGTTCACCAATCTCTAAGAAAGAGTGGAACAAACGGAAGTGTACTTCGGCAAGATACTGTACCTGACGGTCTCCGCCAAGTCTTCTGAACTTAGGTTCCTCTTGCGCTACTGCAGCGTCGAATCGAACGACGTCTTTCACCTCCATTTTTCCTTCTTCGTTGCCTTTCTTTGTGCTCTTTCGGGTGGTTTCCAGCGTTTCAGAGTGGACGCACACCACGCTGAACGACGACAACCTTTCAGCCACACGTGTAATGCGTCCCCGTTCGCGCCGGCATTCCCCCACGCATTTCGCTTTCCCACTCTGTCCCCTTGTGTGCGCGCGACGGGATTGAGCTACTACGCCGCACCACACCATCTCGAAAGAGGGACCTCGAACATCCTTCGTTGCAATTGCTTACTTTTTCTGTGGTTGTTGTTTTGGTTTGTTCTTGCGCTCACGCGCATCCGTGCTGTACGCTTTGCACGGCATTGGCCATTGAAAAAGCGAAGGCCAGTCTAAAGCAGTCCCAACAGCGGTACAAGGCGAATTTTGACAGGTGACTCAGACGGGTAAGCATGCTGAAGGTGAATGATACTGCATAATTTGAAACCAACAACGGCGCCAAGAAACGGGAAAAGTTCCCATCAGGTAAACGGCGCGTTTAACGTCCTCTCGGTCAATTAGGACAAAAAACCGACGTTACTAAACGCGGCGATTTCACCAAACGCGTCAAAATTAACCGCCTAACTCTTGCACCCACTCATGCGCCCGTAGTCGGACCAAAGTACGATCATCATCTCTTATCGACCCGCGCGACGTCGCCGACAAGACCGTACACGGTGAATCGTGATACTTCAAGGGGATTCTGGTTCATCGGACCTTAAAAATTGGCTCAACGGAACTCAAGTTGGATTGGGATGACTATCCCGCGTCAAGGGTCCCTCGTGCTGATGTCCGAGAAGAATCTATCTCTCGATATTTTGTTCACATTACCGCCGTGCGCGGGCAAAAAACCTCGCGCGATAATTTATCACTCCTGACGCAGCCGGCAAAAACTTTTCCGCGGCATCAGATCATGGGCCATAGCATACTAGACGGAAACGTCCAATTCTTCCTAGAAGGGTGGGAACATCCTCCGTCCTGTATGCCCCGGTCTTACTTCTCTGATAGTACGTACAAGGTATAACTCAACCCCCCGCTAGAATGGTAACATCAGTAGAAAACGAAAGCGTTCCCCCTCAAAGACAAGAACACATGCACTCGCGCCTTCGACGCGAGTGTGTAGTGTCAAATAAGGTGTTTTTGCCCATAGTGGTGCAGAGGAAAAGGCGCCTGAGGCGCCTGAGGTACACGAATCGAGCACAATACACCAGGGAGTGGTGCAATTTCGACTGCAAGAAGCACTAAGCCCGCCAGATCGAAGGTTCTGTGAATAGCGCCTCTGCGCGCGACTTAATCCTTGAGCGTACGGGCGGGGCAGTGTGGTTCGTGCAGCGGCATATGTGCACCGATAATATGGGATTTTTTTGGACGCTTCTCGAGAACAATGGGGTTGTCCCAAAGTTACGCTTCAAGGCGCGACTTATCCCCTCGCTTTGTATTCCATTTATTCCTCTTCCTCGTTCCACCCCGCACTCACCCCATAAAAGGCGCCTTCAGCGCCTGGTCGGTGCAAGGTGGAGCGCTTTCCCGAGGAGCAACTTTCGTCCTACAGTCCCCCAGAATGTTCCCGACCAGAGTGGCGAACTGTCGAAGCGGCAGCCGAACAAACCAAGCAGGATGGGTGTACACGTGTAGATTTTCCCGGCGTCGGTGCTGCCCCCTTTGCGTCGTTCCGGTGCCGTTGAATCCAAGTGTACCGTCATGAGGCGCGAACCCCAAGTCGCGTCCCATTCGCGCTGGACGTCATGATGAAGCAGGCGCCGCGGAGCGGTGATACTGGCGAGTGCGACTGAACGCGATGTGTGACATGAGGCGCGCACGCCGCCCCGCCTAGAGCATTGCCACTTCAGAACAGGCGCCGCGGGCGCCAGTCTTGGTTTGTTAGGGTAGAGGTGTAGAACGCGTGTGGGTATGGCTTGCGTCCTACGAAGGGTGCGGCTCTGGAGGCCACGTCCTTCTTGCCATCAATAGAGGGGAACGGTTTGGACAGGAGCCTTGAGGCGTCTGTTACCGTTACCCTTTTCCGTAGGCGTGTTACATAGTGGTGAAATTCATCTAGGATTGGGTGGCTCTGAAGGCGCCTTGTAAACGAGCGGTCCCAACTGCCTCATCGCGTCTCCATTTTTGATCCGGTCCAGTCGTAACAGCCCTCCCTCTCTGGCACGTCTGGGTAGCCGCTTGATCGCCGAGAGGCGCTGAAGGCGCCTCTTACACATAAAATAGGCTCACCGCCCAAGCAAAGAGGAGGTTGTACTGTGCGTGCGTCTCGCCCAAACTGCGCAGTGAGAGCCACGTGAAACCTGTGTTGGCGCATGAGGAGGAGAGAGGCGCCGAAGGCGCCTCGGTTTATGCCGTCCACTTCGTGGGTAGGGATGCAGGCCCGATACCCCCTTAGTTGGTGTCGATCTGGGGGTGAGGCGCTGAATGCGCCTTTTGGGACTGTCACCAACCTTCGGGGGGGAAGCGGCCAATCTGGCGAGTGGCCCGAGCTCACTATTACAAAAAACGAGGAGTACAGTAAGGAAGAGGCGCAGATGGCGCCTAGCGCTAAGATAGGGGCGGATTTCAGCGATTGGCCGACCCGGTATTATGGTGCGCCAGGAGGCAATTTTTTGGGGCGAGGCTCCGCCCCTGAAATTGGATCTGATCTCGGGCGAGGGTGGCTCAAATATTGCGGAGCTTGAACCGTTCGGCGCAGCCGCCATAGACACTGCCTCGGCTTTTGGACTGCCAAATGGGGGGAGGTCCATAAGTGTCATCATCTACGCCCACGCATACAAACACTAATGATACACTTTCCATCCACCTGTTATTCTATTAATAGCTGCGAGAACCGCAAAAAAACATCACGGACAAAATCAACATCAAAATCGACGACAAAAACATCATGCCAAGATATGAATTTGCTTACTTTAGGCGCATTTTATCACAAGGCGCCGTTCCGCGGTTGCGTCTGCCTGTGATGTAGTCGCGCTCGCAAGAAGACACACAGGCCGTGGGCGTCCCATTACGCGAGAACGGCCTGCCAGATGGCGAACTGTTTGCCGGATGGGCTCGCTAACCCCGTGTGAAATTCACGTGGGAGTAATTGGACAGCGTAGTGCAGAGCGCGATCGTATTGGACGAATTGCCAGTGCGGGAGGAACTGGATCGGGTCGCAGGGTGCCGTGTCCAGACGGTACGCCACCGGTACGTCGCGGAGTCCTTGAGCGGGTACCAGATACCCACGGAAATCCCGACGGACCGGATGTTCACGGACCGCGGGACCATCGAAGAAAACTTCCTCGCGTCCGTATGCTAATTGGAGTTTCGAGGAGCGTGCGCCGATGACGCGATTCACGACATAGTGCGATAATGCCAATTCTCGCTGGGCGACTTCGACTACAGAGACTCGGAGTCGTAACTGGATAAGTCGTCATCCCGCGCCCGGTACAGGTTTGGGATGACGGTGATGACGAGGCATGGCGTCGTCATGACCTGGAAGGAATTCGTCGTGTTTCGTTCGAACGGGAAATGGAATGGCCTTTTCCGTGACAACCAAGGACAGGTGGGACGCTTAGAGGACGGATTGCACGTGAACATGTACGACTTCCCCTCGGCGAGCCGTGTGACGAGGGCGAACATGATTGGGGATAGGGGTTTTACCAGAGGGGCTTTTGGTTCCGTCGTTACTCAGCAAGCGGTACTTTGAACTGGCTTTGGATGGGCTGCGCCGCCTTCCGGTGGGCCGGCTGAACAATTCCGACCGCCAGGTGGTCTACCGCCTGGAACTACTCATCGTCACAGAACTAGCGTGGGCCTTGGTTCACGCGTGGGACTTAGAGCGCTATTGGAACCGGTGTGTGGCCGTCATTGCGATGCACTGAATCGCGTTCATCTAGGGGCAGATCCATCTATGCGAGAGGTCCGTTCGTTTACCCGTTGGGCTGCGGGGTAACGCGGGGATGGCGCTTCTAGACAGGCGGTGAGTAGCGACGTCCCGACACAGCGCCATAATTACTATGAGCTGCACCTAACACGGTGTGTCCTGCTCGAGTCACTTGGCGAGCCGGAACCTGGGATGTATCAGACCCCGGCCGTAGACGCGTGCCTGAGTCGTTTCGGGGGGCCGCGTCAGATGCTGTCAGGCGAGATACCGCAGGCGCCGCAGGCGCATCTTCCGGAACTTCCGCCGCCACCCTCGCCGCCACCTCTGCCTCCGCCATCGCTTCCAACAGCAGCGATACCGGTGAAGAATGTGACTGGCGCAGAGAACGAGCCAGACGGGACAAGGGTTGTAGGACGGGGGGAATAGGGCAGTGGAAAAGTCGCGCCGTCAGGCCGACGTTTACAAGACCAGTTTCCAGTCCGATGGCTCGTGCCGAGACGGACGCGTCAGGGGATTTGACAAATGCGCGGAATGGGGTGCCGTTGAGGTCGGTACCGGCTCCATCTACGATCCGGAACTCCGTACATCGCTTGATTATTTGGGGTACCTCAAGTCCTGCGTCGGCTACCGCCGCTGCGAACGCGACTTCAGCCGCTGCTTTCGCCTTTTCAGGCCCTGGTGGCCCGTCGGTAACGGCACCTGAGATGCCATAGTCTTTGTTGCTTCCCTCGGTGCCCGTAGGCGTGTCGGCCGCCGCTGCGGCGGCCACGGATTAGACCGCTCAAGCGGTTGCCTCTTTATGGTACTCCCTGCCCGTTTCGTTGTAGTCACGCCAGAGGAGCGACGTGACGGGTAGGGCCCAGGAACGGACAGTGCGCAAACCGTCTCTGCCACGCCTGAGGGTACGGTCTCGGTAGCCGCGCCTGGGTTAGGTTCAAGATCCCTGCAGGTAGTCGTTAACTTCAACGCCACCGGTGGCGGTCTTGGCAGATTGTACAAGAAGTAGCACCGAGGTCGAACAGCGGGCTTATCCGGATAAAGAGAGAGTTGTCGCAGGCGCCTCTTCATGTGGGGGCAAAAACGGTTCCTTCTCCCGCGCGCGTCCCATCGATAAACCGCCCGAGCGTCTTGATGAGAACTTTGCGCATGTTGGGAGGACGCGGGTTGCCATGAGCGACATCTTAGAGCAGCTCCACGGTCATCGTACTCCGCTAGACACTCTGATCTGCCAGGGGAAGTCCAGTACCCTCGTACAAGAGTTCCTGCAGTGCGTGGCTGGGTAGGAGCGACGCCAACATCCCGACGACAACCGTTCCCGTGGGAATCGGGCTGGTAATAACGTATCTGTTGCCCGTGCTACTCGCATTGAGGGACTGAAGGCCAGAATAATAACTCTGTAGGAATTTGTTGCCAAGCTCGAGCGCGAGAACCGCCACCTGGCGATGGTGCGGGACGATTCCCTTCGGCTTGGAAGTTGTTAGCTGCCGAAATCGTCGATTTCGTAATGATGATGAGGGCGACTTTGATAGAAAGGCGTCAGAGCCGGCCTTGGCTGGGAAGCGGGTTTTAGTGGGAAGAAATTTGGAGCGGTAGTGCAGCAGTAAAAACATAGCGTCGCACCTATCGGCGCGACGTGCCATATCTGTGGGTTTCCTTTGCTTCCGACGTCCTGGCCCCGCGGTTGAGTCCCATATTTTCTATAAATGATGCTTTCCATGGTTTTTTAATCCTTTCCGAGGCAACTTATTAGTACCCGCCTAGAATTCGCGCCTTCGGCGCGACGTACGGGATCCATCTTCATCGTTATCGTCATCGTTGAGGTCACCATCTTTATGATATTTCATCAACTACTTCATTGTGCAGCGCCTTCGGAGCGGCCTAAATCATAATAGCCGTAGCCCACCCGCCGCGGCCATATAGCGCGGGTGTGGCTGCTTCAAGAGTGTCGCCGTTGTCCTTACCCGCAATACGGGAAGTCACGCTTCCAGGCGCGAAGTAGTGGGACGGAACGATGCTTGGCACGTATGGATCGCGGACTATCTCGTCGTTTGGCGGTTGAGTCGCGACTTTGGTACGACTTATCTGAAAGATGTGGTGGTCGTCGTCGTACCGTCGGGGGAGGAGGAAATTAGGGTTAGCGAGAATGTTTTCACTCGTCGCTAATTCGTGCCTCGGCACGTCAGTGGGGAGGTCGGGGTAGAGGTGGGCGTGTTCCGGTGGCCGCTTCAGTATGCCTCAACTGGGCTGCTCGAGGGACCCACGAAGGGGCGCGACCATCCCATTCTAACTTGAATTCGGTCGAGCCATCATGCAATGTCCTGTGAGCCAAGATAACCTTGAAATAACACTATTTACCATCCAGGTTCTTATTCGCTACGTCATGTGGCGTCGCCGCGAGGCTGTCCTCATAGAATTAGCCGATGAAGGGCGCATTTGCAGGCGCACGGGTGAGGCGATTCATAGTGATGAGTTCCGTAACATCGCCGCATTGAATAAAGGCGGTGTGTCGTACTTATTCAAGCAGAGGACGCGTAATACCCCATACACCTGCTGAGACAGATTACCGCGTTTTTTGTTACCATATTCCGTGTCAAGGAACGCCGCGTAGTTGACTTGTAATGAGCGGACGCGGCGAAGCCGTTTATCAAAGTCTGCCTTACAGCAACATTGGGTTTGCAGTAGGCTCACCCTGGAATTGCCGATCGCCACCTTCAAACGCGCCACGTAATTGTCGCAGTCGAGCGTCGGGTTCGCGAGACGTTTGGACCGACGTGGTGTTTCCTTCAGGGTGAAGTCCGGTGGCGGAAGAGTAATGACAAGGTCAAACTGGGTCGTCTGGATGGACCGATGGATGGCGTTGTTTTAGCACATGGCACGGGCATAATGACAACAATCCGCGGGATGGTACTCAACGTGACAACTAAAAATGGCTTTTAGCGAATGGTGCAACTTTAAACTGCCTATCACAAGTTTCATTAGGTTTGATAACCAAGTTCGGAACTGAAGAATTAAAGAAAATTACAACTCTTTAAACTACCACCTTTTGTCTCCTCTGAGTCTCTACCGAATCCTTGGCGTGATCGAAATCGAAGACCAAGCACACATAAAATACTGAAGCACATAAAACTAAAACCGCCGAGCACCTTTCAGGAAACTCGACGGAGACACTTTTACAATTTGGATAACCTAAGACTGTATCGCCTCAATACCAGGTAGTTGCTTTCCTTCAAAAAACTCCAACAGCGCGCCGCCACCAGTGCTCACATAGCTTACTTGCTCCGTCAGCTCAAATTTATTAATCGCCGCCACACTATCACCACCACCTATCAATGATAATTGTGGCGGAGCTTTACCAGTGTTGGTAAAGTTAGATTTGTTGTGTGAAAGTACAACACCAGGTACAACAGAAAATGCAACAGCTTCACCAGAAGATGACACATCATGCCCTGCTCCTGCAGCAAATGATGATGTTTGGTTTTCATTTACCGTTCCTGCGGATGGAAGTTTTATTGATTTTCAAATATGCCTTACCGGAGTCGATGGGCCAAATGGAACAATTACACAACCTCAAGTAGCCGTTTATAGAGGAGACTGTGGACTAGATGAATTAGATGAATTGTTATGTGCATCGGCTATGGTAGGAGAAACTGATTTAACGATCCCCTTGCCTGGACTAACTCCTGGAAACACTTATTTTTTAAGAGTGGAAGATTGGTCAGCAACGGCTGCTGCTAATTCGGGAGACTTTCAATTATGTGTCAAGGAATTGAATCAAGTATTTAATATCGGTGGAACAGATTCAGGTTCCAATTCTTGCAACGGGACATTGTTTGATTCTGGCGGCCCAACAGGTGCTTATCAAAACAATGAAAATAACACTTTTGAAATTTGTCCAACAGATCCAACTGGTTGCCTTACCATTGATATTGTAAGTTTTAATGTTGAAACGAGTTTTGATTTTTTAAATATCTATGAAGGTATGGGAACCGCGGGAACGCCGCTTTGGGTTTTTAATGGCATTGGAGGAGGGACTTCTTTGCAAGCTGGAAATAGTTGTATTACCGTAGAGTTCACTTCTGATGGGTCAGTTATTCAAGATGGATTTGAATTGAATTGGTCGTGTTCTAGTGTACCTTGTACCACCGATCTTTTCCCTTGTCAAGAAGTAGTCAACATTGGAGGATTACCATTTAGTGATACTGGATTAACAACTTGTGGATCAGGTGATGATTTAGATTCTGGGCCATGTAATTCTGGTTCTCCAGTTTTAGATGGAGAAGATTTTGTTTACACTTACACTCCATTTTCCGATGGATGTATTGATATTGTTTTATCTGGTGTGAATCCTAATACAGGGCTTTCCATTTATGATGGATGTCCTGAAAGTGCAACGACATGCTTAGGAGAATCTTTTAATGTTGGAGGAGATACCGTTTCCATTCAAAATTATAATGCAACTGCTTTCCAACAAATTTTTATAGTCATTAGTAATAACACTTGTACTGATTTTAATATTGATATTCAAAATGTGGAGTGTCCACCGCTACAACCTACGATTGCTTTTTGTGAAGAAGCATATCTTTTAAATAGATGCGAAGACCTCCCAACCAATTTTGCAGTTAGCCAAGAATCTTCACCTGTATCTGCTTATTTTCAAACTGGTGTAAATGATGGTTGTTGGGCGGACAATGGTGCAGCACATTATTCTTGGTTTGTTTTTCAAGCACAGCAGAGTGGTGACTTTAGTTTTTTAGCACAAAATACAATCCTCTCTGAAAATTCAAATATTGATATTCAAGTCTGGGGACCAATTGCTCCCGATGCAGATGTTTGTACTTTTATTGCCAACAATCAACCGATCAGAAGTACAGGAGCTAGTGCCAATCCAAACGCAGCAGGATTTGATGTGACAGGATTGACCAATACTCACCCCGTAAATAACAATACAATTACAGACGAATGTGAATCATTGACAGGAGATGGATTTGTTTCTGCCTTACCCGTTCAGATGAATATGGTTTATCTGATTTTGGTAAATGAAAATAGTGGAGGCATCATCACAGGTGGTATCGACTATGATTTTAGCCAAACTTCTCCTGGTATTTTGGATGGACTTTCAGAAGAATCTTTTTATACCGTACCTGAATATATTTTGATTGGAGATGCTTTTTATAATCCTGATCTCCCTCCTTCTTGTATTCAAATGACTGCTAATATCAACACTCAATTATCTTGTGTATGGTTACCTGAGCCTGCTGATTTTTCAGTTCCTTTTACCAATACAATTATTATCAACTTCGGTTCAAATGATGGAAACGGAGCAGATGGTTTAAGTTTAGTTTATCAAAATAGTCAAGCTGGTACTTCAGCATGTGGAATTCCTGGAGAAGGTTTAGGTGCTCAAGGAATTGACAATTCTTTAATCATAGAATTTGATACTTGGCAAAATGGTAATTTAGGTGACCCTTTTCAAGACCATATTGCAGTCAATATAAATGGAGATATGAGTGCCCCAATTTCTGGTCCAGCAATACTTCCGAATATAGAAGACGGTGCAGATCATGAAGTTACTTTTGCATGGGAACCTTCAACGAATACTTATCAAGTATTTTTTGATGGAGCACTTCAAATAACTGGAATTTTTGATGTTATCAATAATTTATTTGGAGGATCTTCTACTGCCTTCTGTGGATTTACAGGTTCGACGGGCGGTTCTGTCAACTTACAATATATTTGTACGGGAGATAACACTTTTCCCATAAATACTCAGGACTCGATGGTTGTAGCTTTATGTGAAGGCGAGTCTCTTTTTGTAGGTGGTGCGGACCAAACTACAGATGGAATTTATACGGATGTATTTACTTCGGTTGATGGTTGTGATAGTTTGGTCGTCGTTAATTTATCTTTTATGCCTACTGTTTCGACTTCGACTTCTGTTACCCTTTGCGAAGCAGAATCTCTTTTTGTAGGCGGTGCGAATCAGACTACAAATGGAATTTATAATGACACCCTTTCCTCTGCTATCAATTGTGATAGTATTGTTATAACTGATTTGTCTTTTACGCCTAACGTTTCTACTTCGACTGCGGTGACGCTTTGCGAAGGGGAATCGCTTTTTGTAGGCGGTGCGAATCAAACCACAGGTGGAACTTATAGTGACACTTTCGTTTCGGCTGCAAATTGTGATAGTATTGTTATGACTAATTTATCGTTCTCACCAAATATTACTACGATGGAATCTATTGTATTATGTGAAGGAACGTCTCTATTTGTAGGTGGTGCGGAACAAACAACTCCCGGTACTTATTCGGATACTTTTACAGGGGATAATGGATGCGATAGTATTGCAATGATAGCGTTATCATTTGCTAGTCCTGAAATTATGATTGCCACTCCTGATATGGTTTCTTGCGAAGTTCCCTGTATTGCACTTGACGCAACTGGATCTACTTCTGGAACATATGAATGGATCGCGACCAATGGCGGAACCATTCAAGAAGGACAAACTACTTTAACTCCTACGATATGTGGAGCTGGAACATACATTTTAAATCTTACTGAGATTATTGGAAATATGCCTTGTGTATCTACACTTGAAGTTATTGTCGAAGAAGATTTAACCGTCGATTGTGGCTATGACATTCCAAATGCATTTACGCCTGATCGAGATGGTCTTAATGATGTTTTTGAAATTATTACTCAAGGAGTAGGATACGAAATTGTCTCTCTTAAAATATTCAATAGATGGGGGCAAAAGGTTCATGAAGGAAGTGGAGCTAATCATGGTTGGGACGGAACTCATGAAGAAAAGGCAGCACCGTCTGATGTTTATGTTTATATTTTCCAATTAAGAAATGCTTCGAATGAAAATATTATGGAGTCAGGTGATGTTACTTTGATTCGGTAAAATATTTAATTTATTCTTCAAAAAAACAATGTATTTACATTTAACAATGTAAGTATATTGTTTTTTCACTTCACTTTTTTTTGCAACTATTTAGGAGTCAGGAGCGAGGGGCGAGGAGTCAGGTGTGCGGTTCCTACGATTTACTTTTCATTCGATAAATCGTAG
>JAVCKV010088875.1:4081-20939 GCA_032274145.1 Herpochondria borealis | reverse complement strand
CCACGATTCTTGCGCGCCACAAGATATTACGCTCGCCTTCAAATTTTCACTTCTAGCAGTCGCAGCAAGTCTTCCCAAACCACGATGTCAAGCATTCAATTGTTCAATGCCATAAGGGTTGGCGACTTGCAAACCACACGCAAGTTGCTTGAAGGAAAGGAAGGTATCGACGTGAACGCGATCAGGGGTGTTTACAATAGAACTCTACTTCATAAAGCGTGCCGACATGGCAGAGTTCAAATTGTCAAGTTTCTCATTCATGAAAAGAACGTAGACGTGAATGCGTTGGACGACGATGGATGGACTCCATTGTTCCAAACGTGCTTTTATAGGAGCTCGAAAGGTGCCAAGGAAGTTGTGGGGCTGCTTTTGACAAACGGGGCAAGTGTGAATACTAAAGCCACAGGTAGGATCAGCGGTGGCGATATTGCTTTGCACGAGGCATGTATTCACGGAAACATTCAGTTGATTCAAATGCTATTGAATCATGGTGCGCATATCAATGCAGTTAATAACCGACTGTACATGTTACTTCGACGCTATGGTAATTTAGGTATCAGGATGTTGTGAGAGTGCGTCCACATCTGTTGGGTTTGCTGTTAAAGCCAATGGGAGACCAGGGTGGCTGGTGCCGCGTCCCAAGCAGATGGAGAATGCACATCATTGGTTCCAGTATTCCAAAAGCTTGTTGCAGGTACTAAAAGTGCTCCGCGGCACAGGCCAACAGAAGAACAACTTGCGTGTCACTTGGATGTGTGCTTCCAGATAGAGACAGCAGCGCATGGCAGCCAAAGCCTCAAGCGTCTGCTTTGCGATGATACAAAGCCTTGACTCGCTCGCGCTTTGTGACTCCACCACGTGTGTATAGTTAGTATCAGCAACAAGTTGACGACAAAGTCACACATCGCAGAGTAGCTACTACAGCATTGCTCCACTGGGCAGCTGGAACACAGTCATAAAAGGCAGCCAGCCGTGGGCAAGAATGGAATCATACGCGTTATCTTCTAGGCAACCAACCCCTTGGAAAAGCCGGTCGGCAACAACCCCTTGGAAAAGCCGGTCGGCAACCACATCGAATTCGAAGCAAGTGCCTGTCACGTCGGCAGCCACCAGAGGCTTTTCAGCGCAGCTCACAACGATGGTTTGATCAGCTACCGAACACATCGACGGTATCGCTGCTGTCCTCAACAATGATCACTAGTATTAGAAGGACGCGCACAAGAAGCGAGATAGCGTGATACTCCGTACACTAGTGTTGTGCCACCGGCGCGCTGATTTCTACGAACCAAAGCACCTCCTCGTCAGATAATGGGGGAAACACACAGCAACGTCACGAATCTTTGCTACACCTACTCTAGACGAACGCACGACAGCAAGGAAGACGAGCCGCGTGGCGATTGCCCAAGTGCGAAGCGTCACATCACATCACGTGCAGTCAACTACAGAGCAGCCTAAAGTCTTTTCATCTGACGAGAGATGATTATGATTCCTCGCGTATAGCTCACAAAACCTCACTCCTCCTTTCCACTATCTTCCCCCAACTTGTCAAATCAAACTCTTTGCCACCCTCCGTGATGATGCTTGATGTGCGCGCGCAAGTGGCGCTTTTGTTGTGTGTAGTACGGCGTATTACAATGAATGAAAGAACGACCCCCTCCACCCACCCACAATAGTTTCCCTCTCAAGAACACACAGGACTGCCCTGAGGAAAATGACCTTTAAGTGTTGTTGTTTGTATGCAATGAAAGGCCAATAAGCGGTCCACCACAAGCAATAAGCCTGCAAGAACGCCCTTGATTGATTGTTGCTATACATCCTACTCTCCATGATGGAACAGCTAAATAGACTGTGGTAGTCCCCCATTGTGTGAGCAATTGATCAGGATAGCCACATCCCAAGAGAGAGGCAACATGCATGATGGATGAATGGATGGATGATGTGCGGGTCAACATCTCGTCTCTCTCCACCATGGTTTTCGATCGATTGGGTCGCGGACAGACCGAGATTTGACACCGCGCACCGAGATTTGACACCGCGCACCTTTCCGTCTTCGCATCATCACCAACAAACAAAGCGACCCACGAGAGAGATACAAGAGAGCTGTGTGTTCCATTGTTGAGCAGTGTCTGTCTACTACTAGTAGAGAGATGTGGAGTCTTCGTGTCCGTCATTCGGTTATCATACGCCATGGATGTTGTTTTTGCAATACGTTCTTTCCGCTCAGTTTTTTCCAGTGGCTGGTGAAGAGGATCGAGTGCAGCCAGCATCATCCATCAAAGAATCAACCAACAATCAATCAATCAATGCATTGTCGAGTATTAAAAAGGTCGTGGCGTTTTTCAGGCAACCTTGTCGTCGAAGGGGCAATGATGTGAGAGTAATATGAGCCTGAGACGAAACAAAAAAGGACACAAGATCTTTTTTGATACACCTGACTGACTGACTGCTACACGTGTAGCGAAAGAAGAAAACGCATGGATAAATTGGTGTGATGGGACGACAATAATCTACGCGCGGCAAGAGGCTTGTGTGCTCGTCATCATCTGCGTCTCTAGCTACTGTCTGTAGAAACATAGACGTCGACGAGCTGCTGAGCAATCAAGAGAGAGAGAGAGAGAGAGAGAGAGAGAGAGAGAGCCAACATTCTATACGAGAAACACTCGAGAGAAACGCGTGTAATGCCAAGAATCATTGCATATGATCCAGCGCCAACAGTTTTTGGATTATCTCGCAAACGGCCATCAAGGACGATACGCCTGCTGTCGCATCGTGGTATCCTGGGACAGAAAAAGAGGCTCCAGGACTTTATAGATCACAGTACCCAGAGGCTCAAACGGAGGGCCTGCTTGTCGGACGCTCTTTATTCCTGGTGTTGCACCAGGAAGCTACGTTTGTATACCCATCATGGCGCATTTTGTCAAGTGTTTTGCGAATGATGTCCCTTGGATATTGGTGGTGCTGCTGCTGCTGCAGACTTTTTACCTGCAGCTGTTTCCTTCTGCAACGACCAACTCTTTTGGGAGTTTGTGCGCTACCTACCGTCTTGATTGACAATGATTGATACTCGTAAGGTACTAAACGACACTGTGCTCCAGCAGGCCGGCCGTTGCAGACCTAAAATACGGAGGAGGAATCGCTGTCAATGGAAATGGAGCCATGCTCTGGTGGGCACAAGGCCATCTTAGCTGGGATGGTTGCGAGAACGAATAAAAGACACGCTAGAGAAACTGGAAAAAGGGAATTTTGGCAACGGCGTGTTCAAACACGTGCAAAAGTCAATCGATACCTTTGTGTCTCCCTCGCACCACCACCCAATCTGGAAGAACCCAGGACGCGTTGAGACAGACGCTTGCCGGATTGACCTCCGTGGCGTTGAATCCGTCTTGGCTCAATCACACATCACATTTGGTTTGTGATGAAGGCAATCTACAACAGCTTCAAGCCAACGGATTTTTGACTCCGAGGCCCAGATTGTGATAGGATCAATAGGTTGCTTGCATAATTATCAGTTTAGTTTGCGGTGCTGATGACTGTCCTCTGAGCGTCCACATGATAGCTGTCGACGCAACGTCGCATAGTGTGAGGCTGCTGTCCTAAAAAGCAGGTGCTTGATCGGAGAGCGACCAACTTGTTGATACGTTGGCTTGGATGCGGATGTTGGGGTGCTGATTCTTGTTACTATTACTGAGCGTTTGCTTTTTTTAACGTGATGACTTCCTACGCGTGTAGTGCCTTGAGGCTGCTGCTCTAGTGAAGCAAATCTGCTCTCTAGGTTACTTATTTGTCGATGGGTTGGCTTGGATTGAACTCACGGTCTACTAGCTAGAGGAGTAGCAGAACTTTTATCTTTGGTTAGGGAGTATAGCTAGCTTGAACGCGGGGGAGTTGGGGAAAGCCAAAGAGATGCTCAGCCAATCTGGCCACCAAGATCAAAGATCCATCAGACAAGCACATATCGCTGCAGTAAAAACAATACTAATTCCGTTGTATAGCATTCAAACCCACAGCTCGCCCGCCTCCTTCGACACTCGTCTTTCAAGATCTCTCACTTTCTTTGTACATTCACAAGATCGTCACCATGTAGCTATGGCTTCCCCGTCCCTTTGCTGATTTGATGTCATCTTGTCGACCAGGATGCTCTGCGTGCCTTGCGGATGGGTCTCATGTATTGCGGCCTTTCCATCTTGGTGGTTCGAGTTCCCTGGTTCAAGGATGACGTCCAACCACGTAAAAGGTACGGTACGATGCAGTATTGCATTCTTCTTGTATCACGATGCTTGGTTGTCGCACACACGTCGCTCACTCTTGTACTCCTCTCGTGTTTCCACTTATACTACAGGTCGAAATCAGGGGAACGACGCAAGAGCAATGTCCGAGAAACAAGTGTCATTGGTGCTCATCTCTCTTCCAATCAAAAAGTCACGCTTCCAATGCTGACTTGCTCTCGTTGTGTTCGTGCTTCTCCAAGACTCCTGTCAGACATGAAGCGGTTCAATTTGAAGAAGGAGCAACTGCGGCAAGATTGAGGCGTATCGTGCGATGCGTCTTTCCGTCTTTCCGTCTTTCCGTCTTTCCTGCTTCTTCTTTGATCGATTGGATCGCTTCTTCTTTCCTAAAGCATCACGACTGCACAGTCAGTTCGCGTGGCGATCCGATGAAATGAACTAGGAGTATCGTGGGATGCGTCTTTTCCATCATCTTCGGGTTGTCGTGCTTTTGCGGCGGTTCTTTCAGTTCTTTCAACAATGCCGTCTTGAAGACTGTACTACTTACTACATGATCCTCGCTCGCTTGCGTGAGGCGTTCTCATGAACTCGATGAGGTGCATCGTATAGGATGCGTCTTGTCCGAGTTGGTGTGCACGCCTCACTTCTTCGACTATCTGGCAACGCTGTCTTCAAAGTTGCACTCCAAGATGGTGGTGCTCGTTCTTCAGTGCGAAATGTGTGCGGCGCTCTGACGAAGTCGATGAGGCGTATCGTGGCATGCGTCTTGTCCTATTTGTTGGAGCGCCACACTTTTTTCGACTACCTGACGCCGATGCCTTCAAGGCTGCGTTTCAAGATGGTTTTCCTTGTGCTTTCGAGTCGAAATGTGCGCGAGTTCCGACAAAGCTGACGAGGCGTGCCGTCGGGTGTGTCTTTTCTCGTCTACATCCTCTTGCGTACATTCTTCGATTGGATCTCTTCCAACGACAAACGGTTGCACTCAATGGATTTACTAGACATAGTAGAAACATTCGAGAATCCCAAATTTATTCCATAGTTTCGCTCATTAGGTATCTCTTCGGAATTTCGCACCAAGGTACTCATGAGATCCAACTGACAAGTATGTCAGAAGGTGGTGACAAGTATGTCAATGCCATTACTGACATGCGTCGTGCTGCTCTGGAACAAATTGCCGAAGACTTTCAAGCCTGTGCCGAAGAACAGTTTGACAGCATGATTGCCAAAGCCAAGGATGCCGTCCCGGAAGAAGCAGGCGGCTACAAGGATTATGAAGCGGAACAAAATGCGGAATTCAATGCCGTCCTGTGGGCCTCGCAGGATTTGATTATTCAAATTCAAAATGTGCAGCGGTACATGGCACCGTGCTTTCCGCCCTTTTGGAATGTCGAAACCCTGTGGACGATGATTTGAAACTGTCAGTGGTTGTGCGACGCATCATTTCGACCAGTCAACGACGACGACCCATGAAGGGAGAAGCTTTGAAGAGTATGGAAAAGGCCTTTGGTAAATGGGGCTTTGGCAACGCCGGCAGCAATGTCAGCAGTGATGACGACGATGGTGAATATCAGAATCAAGAATAAGAAGAACAACCTTTTGCTTGTTCACACTTCCATCCAATGAAATACCTGATAGGATCGAGAGACTCGAGTATGCCGATCGCACAATTCATAGCACGATACATGTTTGTTTTTCACAGACTATTATTTGTAAGTAGAAATCCTTGGGTCTACCGATTTCTTCGACTTTTGCAAGCATATATGCAGCTATTAGGAGCAGCGGCAAAGTACGACAATGATTCCGGGAATCGAATTTTGATGCGCAACACGTGAAAAGGAGCCGCCGCAGTTCGGTTTTTCGCAAAGCAACAAAACAGAAAGAGTTGCTCGTGGCATAGGGGATAAGGCTCCGGAGTCATACAACTTTAGATATATTCTCTAGTACTAGAGGAGGTGGAATCATCAGTCTCGGTAGTATAGTAGCAATAATGACGTTGGCCCGGCGTAAACTTTGCAGCTACACCGCGGATCCTGCATGATGGGTGGAGCAAGTGACGATAACGCGCGATGTAACTCTGGAGGAAAGGTCTCTCGCCATCAAGTAGTGATGGACGCTGCATTCGCATACTCGATAGAGCAAGTACGTACAGTGTCGCCTTTCTTGCAACACAGACTGTCTAGAGACCAAAAGCTGGATGCTAACCTAATCTAGCTCCTTTTATCCGTTGTATTACGTGACTGGGATTCGAGTTCCTGTCGTCCGGCGCCACGAGCGAGGTAGCTTGTCCAACTGGAAGGGTTCTCGCGCAAGAGAGGGTAAAGAAACCGACCAATATTTGAACCCTCGGCCCACGCAGCTTTCTCCAAGAGTATGGGGATCTTTTCAGGTCGGAACGTGGTGCTTCTCATGGACGCCCTGCCGTGCTTGTTCAAATCTACGTACAATTGCATCTCTGCGAGGCAGGTATGGGAGGTGGAGCCCTCTGCGGGCTTCGGGAAGACCAAAATGCCATCCTTTAGAGTACAATTTGAGTCTCTCATCACGTGGGACATCTCCGTGGCGATCCAACTATCCGAGTTGAAACCAACGTAAAGATGTGTTAAGGACTTGTTTGATTCGAGCATGGTTGCCAGCCTCTTGTCCGCCTCGGCTCCCGCAGAAACATTTGCCAATGTGAGAGTCTGGATAGCTGATGCCGGAGAGGAGAGTAGGCTGGACAGAAGCCCCAAAGTCAATCGGATGATTCCATTAAGCTACTTTGACATCATCAATATTGCGGTTGGTGAGTATAGCTTCGAGAATCTTCCGTTTCTGTGATGTGTCTTCGGGGAAGAAGCGACACTTCGAATGTGGACCAAACTTCCAATTTTCAACAATCTTTGCCGCCACGTTAGGATCTAGTGTGCCATCGAATTCGGTTAAATACAGCACTCCCTGTTGACATTCCATTGAGGTGTTGTCGAACATCTTTGATGCGTTGTAGAGCATATTGATTGCATCGGGGATGAGGTTGGCACAACAATTTGAAGAATAGACATAACAGTGACAGACATGGAATCCACCTGCTCCGATTAGTAGGTTTTCAAGCAGTTGATGTCGGATAGAAAGCGCCCCCTTCCACCATTCTCGTGAATGTAGTAATGTACGTATATATGAGCCACATCTTTAGAGATGATGTTGCTTGCCGTGATTCGTCTCATCGACCTCGTTCCGGCATTGGAGAACGACACCTTCAGCACGGGCAAGCGAGGGCTTTCATCGTTCAGACGAACGATGAGATCCTTGAACTCTTTATTTGGAAAAGGAGTTTCGGGGAATAGGTCAACAGAAACCATTGGAAAGGAAAATTTTGCTATGTAACAGCCACTATGGGTGGTGGCATTGTTGTGGTGGCATTGTTGGTTTCGCAAAACCTGAAGCATTTTCGGGTATTCAGCTTTGAGTATTGGTGGTCTGTGAAGGTGCTCAGAATCTTCCGTTGATTCTCGCAATTCACAATGCTATCGTGGCAGTGCCTTGACCAACTGGGGCTGCTGTGAGAAAGGATCTGAATAGCCCATGACAATCCTCTGTTCATGCAATATCCATAATGAATTCTTGAGGTTGCCGCCTTCCAAAACTCGTGTCCCTCCAATATTCCATTTCCATGCATGCAGAAGGACGCACCAATCGATTCTCAAACACCACGCCACCTAAACGCCAATGCACTCCCTCGCAGAGAGAGTCATAATCTTGACCTTGTTGCCTTTTCTCCCTTCTATGTGAGGGTCTGTGATGATTCGAACGATACATCTTCCAGTACAGCCAGGTACATTGTCTTGGGTGAGTGGGAAATCGGAAGGAACACTGATCCGTGGTACCCACAAGGCATCCGCTTTCGTGAGCGTTGCCTTCCCAGTCTTCCAATCGGTAACATTCACTGTAAATGTCCCCACCTTTTCATACGATTTGAGAACTGCCACATAGACCACATAGCATGTTTTCTCCGGCAGGTCAATGGTAAATTCCACGTACTCGTTTCCAAGTCTGTTCGTTGCAACCCATCCGTAAAGTCTCCAATTACTTCAAATCCCTCTGAGTGTCGAGTAGCTTCCAGCTCATCTTGGTCTCCAAACATCTCCATGGTGTCCTGGACCAACACAAAATCGTTTCGTTTCGCAAGAGTCACTGGATCGGACACCATCAAGCCCAGTGTTGGTAGAATCTGGGGAGGAAACTCTTGTCCGTCACACACTTCTCGTTCCGTGCGTGCAATGGCCTCGCCAATGAGGTCCGCCGCCAATTGATGTCCCACGGCACTTGGATGGACCGCATCGTGCGCTAAGAAACTGACGTAACAGGGTTGTCTGCCGTGCGGTACATTGTTGCAATCGAGAGCATTGTTGCCACTCCGTTTGACAAACACACAGAGGGATTTGCAGCCCTTGTCGCGAAACTCCTCCAAAATCGTTCCATCCAAACATGGTACGCATCCGTGGGGATAGGGTAGAACGGGATCTCCAGTGAATGTAGAATTAGAGCTGCTGATTGTTGCAGTGGAGTACTCATGGTCCTTGAGCATATGAACTAGTCTGTAGAAATCCGGAAAGAGGGTTTCGGCATAACTAATGACGGGAACTTGATAGTATTTCGCCACTGCCATGTGGAGTGCGGCTGCTGTTTTGCGATTCTGAATCGCAGTTTGAAATTCCAGAAAGAGAACCGCTGCATTCGGGAACTCGGAAAGAAGTCGATAGACCACAGATTCGGCGCAGACCACCAGTCGCTCAAAGCCATGGAAAAACACGTCCGTCTTGTGGTCGACATGGACCTTGTGATCCTGTCCCTGATACTATATTGAGAGTCGGTTAGTGTTAGTGGTGGAGGAGAGCCAAATCGTACCGTATCAACTAGTGTACGGCTGGTGTTCTTACATCGTTGACAGCAAATTCAAGGACAAATAGGTCTGGGCCAGGTGGTAAGTTTTGGATCATCGTATTTATTCGCTTTGCCATGGCGCAGATCTACATCGTATGGGAAGCAGGCATGGTCGTGAGCAAAACAGACGTTTGTGCCATATTTCACCACCACCTACCCATGTTTAGGTATACTCGGAAGGAAGCAATGTATCAGAGCTTCCTTGTCGTGGATGAAATGATCCAGCACATCTAAAATGGTGTCATCGAGAATTTCGAATTGCTCGTCCAACACCACCAAAGCAAGAAGATTGACTCCATATGTACGCCAATCGAAATCCTCTACAATGTAACATGCACAGACGTTAGATACTCGGAAGGAAGCAGTGTATTTTGGTAGCTTCGGAAGGTAGAGGTCTCTTAGATACTCGGAAGGAAGCAATGTATCTTGGTAGCTTCGGAAGGTAGAGGTCTCTCAGCGACTCCATCGTTGCGGAGGGTGTAGGAATGATGGAAGGGTTGTATACTGCCAGTGGCCCATCCGTGATGTTCTCATTCGCAAGAGACCTCCTTCGATAGTCGTCTACGTTGTAAGGTATGATTTTGCGATGAGATGGAAGGGAAGGTAGCGTTGTGAAGGTTTTTGATCTGATGATAGTTGGGGCAGCCTCGTCGAAGCGGATGGGCTGCTAGAGATGGCATTGACACGACGGGAAGTGGCATGGTACACACCCAGTTTCATTTGTCTTCCAAATTAGAGGAATAGCCTCTCTTATCTGTGAGGCATTGAAAAGGCGATCAGGTCGGGCATAGACAATCTCATCATCATCTCGGTTACCAACCAGCGAGGCAAGGCATCTTCATAGTCGTAGTACATAGTCGACGTCATCGCGGCATCCTCAAATTTCGTGCTCTTGACAAGCGCTTGGTCGGCACCGTCACCCATCATGGTTGCAACAGCCTTGGAAATGTCCATAGAGAGACTTCCCTCCGTAGTAATGACGGCACAGTCACGGCCTTCGTAGCTGTTGTGCTTGTATCACCTGCGAACTCTCCAATATCACCATGTAGGAGGTGCAAAGAAAAGGGATCAGTGTCTCGTGTCCATTAATAGTGTGACTTCTATGCATTTCATGCACAGCCCGGGGACTGGTATCATGCAAGTGAGCGCCCATCAAGATCCTTGCCCAGATTCTTGTAGAACTCCAAATCGCTGAAGTCGTAGTCCTTCGGCAAAGGCGGAACAGGGACGCGGACAACAGATTCGTCCGTGCCATGTCCAAGCTTACTCAGGGCCTCCTTCAACATGTTCGATACCGCCCTTGCCGTTGGTCGTTCACGAGGCTCATGCGTCCAGCTCCACCGAATGGCTTCTGCAACGGCTTTCTCGGCGGGATCTTTCAGTTCGAGTCCAATCTCTGACCTATTCCCACTTTTCAGTGCCTGTTTGGCTTGGTCCTGCGTCATGCCCTCGAACGTCCACCGTTGTGTCAAGATGTAGTAGATGACGTTGCCCATCGTATACACGTCAATCTTATCCAGAGGAGTGACCTTGCGCCCACTCATTTCCTCAGGTGGTCGAACCTTGGTGAGCACTGAATTCATTGATTGATAAAATTGAGGGCACTCCTTCCCAGACGTTTCATTCTGTCTCAAAAAGGTACTCAAGTGAAAGTCTCCGAGCTTGAAAATTCCGTCCACAAACATGAACTGATGGCAGCACACATCGTTGTGAGACATGGATAGCATCCCCTTGTCTTGGTCAATACTGTGCACATCAGCGACCCCAGTCGAAATTTGTATAGCAAACTTGAGTTTCTCTAATGGTGTTGGGGCCTTGCGTTGGTGACTTCGTGTGAGCTTCATCCAGTCGAATAGATTCCCATGAGCACTGTATTCCACTATTTGAGATGTTCCACAAAAGTCAAAGATGGATGCAACGTACGGTGAACTCGTTAAGCGCTCCATCGCCACCGCATCGCGGCGAGCATCCTCCAGCTCCCAACTGTCAAGACTGCCTCGGAACCTAAGCACGTTTTGATTGTGAAGAACAACACATTAGAACAATGTTGCCAATAGGCTATTGTAACACTTGCTTACGAAGCAACAAGAATGACGATACTCACTTTTTCGTTTTCAATACTTGTGCTCTGCCGTCAATGTCAAGAAACTTGAATGCACAGCGAGATCCGCCACAGTTGATAAACTCCAGGTCCGTCTCGAGTTCGTGGACGTTGTTGCAGGAGAGGAAGCGTTGTCGCTGCCATTTCATGGGAACGCATACGCCTTTGGTTCGTGGCAATGAGGCTTGCTTCACGTCTCTTTGCCAGCTTAGTTTTTGAAACTCGACGGTGCGACCGCGTCGAATTACATCAAGGCTATCAAGTTGCTGTTTCTCATTCCGAACAAAGTCAAATTGAACAATTCTTGGAGGAGGAGATGCATGTTGCTCTCCATATGAATTTGACCGATAGTCTGAGTTTGCAACCATGGGAAAGACGGTGGATTCAAAAGCAATGCGGAAAGTATCTTGGGCATTGCCTAGTTCGCGCGCATACCACCAACACATTACCGCACAATAAGATAGGAAGACGCATACTATGCTACGATATGGAAACGTAGACCTGCCGCGTGGTCTCATTTGCCTCTTTGCAGCTTCGACGTGCTGTTCTCCGCCCATGGTCATGGTTTCTTCATCATCAGCCCATAAAAGTGATGTTGTTCAGGTGAGTGTTGTGAGAACGGAGGTGCGTTGGGCTGTAAAAAGTCTACTCTACTGGTACGAGACATCTGCGCATACCGTAATATTGAAATGCAAGCGAACAACAGTAGTCAACGTACACGTCGCGCATGATTCGAGCGCGTGGCAACTTATCACTTTCCTTGATGACTGAAGATGAGATCTGCTCTTATGATGAAGTGTTCTAGGTCTGATCACCTCTAGAGAGTCTCTTTGTCGCTCATTCAATTGATCAGAAGAGGGCAGCCTGCGTACTACACGTGTAGTGTGAAATGCAGCAACAACAACGACAAATCAGAAGCTCGATTGCACGAAGTGGAAACAAGCGTCCTCGCGCTACTAGATATGCTGTTTGTGTTGTGCTGACTGCGACTGCTGTTCTTCTCGTTGCACTGGGAAATACGCCTCAGGATGAGGACTTTATGTTAGCCAACTACAAAGACACACCTGTCACTGTGGCTACAGCATCTGACTTCGCATCCAAAGCCGAACCAGATGAATCATCATCACCGTCTGAATCAGAAACATCGCAAGCACCACAAACACCGCAAACGCCACACCCTCGCATCATCCAGTTTGACTTTCACAACAACCGTCCAGTACCCATTGATTACTCGCAGGAGTTCAATCTGATTGATCCGCCGTTCCGACACAAACTCAAGACTATAGGAAGAACTGTCAATGGACTCCCTGGGCGTCACGGATGCGTTCCGTTTGAGTGGCAAACACAACGGTATCAGTCCTGTAACACCATGCATGAAACTGCATTATCTGGTTTGACTTTCATTACGTGTGGATCAAAACGCTGCGTGTTTGAGTTTGTGGAAGATGATGGAACACCACGAGTCATGAAAGTGCAAATGTAAGTACACGTATCTTATTGTTGCTTGTAGACTCTTACCTGTCGCGGGGGTACGAGGACTTGCATTGTTACATGTAGTTGACTCACCCCTTGTGTGATGGCAGGTTTGATGAAGATATGTCGGAAATGGATCTAGAATATGCACGTCGTGACGCCTTGGCCATGGAACGATTGACTAGTTCGCCTTATGTGGCATCCATCTTTGGTGCATGCGGCACCTCTCAAGTGGTGGAATTCAGTCCCTATGGAAATCTTTTTGATTGGATGAAGTTGACACGGCACGGTCAGCGAGAGTTACCAACACCGATTGAGAAACTCAAGTTTGGTATTCAAATTTCGACCGCAGTGGCAGACGTTCATAGCATTGACCAGGACAAGGGGTTGTTGTCCTTGACACACAATGACGTTTGCTGTCACCAATTCATCATGGTTGATGGTGTTTTTAAGTTGGGAGACTTTCATCTGAGCAGGTTTCACAAGCAAAACGCCTTTGAGGCACATGCAACATGCGAAGAACGACCTCCAAGGATGAACGCGGTGTTGGGCAAGATTCGCGCTCCAGAGGAGCAGGCTGGACGAGTCATGATGGATTTGGAAAAGGTTGATGTGTTTCTCATGACTGATGTCATGTTTTATGTTTTGACGCAAAAGTGGATGTTTGAAGGTATCACCACACCTGAGGCAGAGGAGAAATTGGGGGCTGGAGTTCGACCCGAGTTTGGCTTTGAACCAACGGATCCAGCAGACATTGCAATGGTCAAGGCTGTTACATGGGGCTGGACTCATAAACCGACCAAGAGACCAACTGCTCGGGAGATGTCAGACTTCCTGAAAGATGCCCTCAAACAGATTGAGGGAAGAACGGACGATTATGTTGTACGCGTGCCAGTCCCACCATTGCCGAAGGATTATGACTTTAGCGACCTGGAGTTCTACCAAAATCTTGGAAGAACCTTGAGCCACGAGGTAGTGTAAGCGATGATCGCGTGGTGAAAGATATAAGAGCACCCAAGGCGGTCGCTGCCAATCACCTCGGAGCCGCGCAAACGCAACATTGCATCGATCTCCCATACTTTGATGCACTGGCTTGCAGCGGAGCCAAACCATTGTCGTTTTCACTTCGACAGTGTTGGCGTATCACGTCAACAACCAAAATCGTCGAGGGATTAGAGCCGATCCATGAATGGTGAACCGAGAAGACCACACGCATGCATTGATCATAATGAAGACGAACTACCACTGGGTGGAGGTACATGCGCTCTTATCTACACGTACACACGATAAGAATGCGATGTTGAGCTAAACTAGACTACGCTTCGAAAGCAGAGCCATCGCGGGACAGAAATCCATTGTCTCAATATCGCTCCTTCGTTTACGAAAGATCATGAGGTGGGAATACATGTTTGATTCATATTGAATGTTGGTTTCTCGTGCCAGAATCGAATCCACCTCGTCACAGATGACTGCGAGCTAAACTGGGTTGCCATCTAAGTCTTGACCAAGGTTTTCATAAAACTCCGCATCGCTGAAATCGTAATCACTTGGTAGTGGTGGGACAGATACCCGCACAACGTCATACTCTTGCCCATCCACTTCTTTCAGGGCACCCTTTAGAAAGCTTGAAACTTCTCTCGCTGTCGGTCTTTCCTTAGGAGTATGAGTCCAGCTCCATCGTATTGCTTTCTCAACAGCCTTCTCAGCTGGATGCGTCGGGACATGCCCAAAATCCGATCGATTCCCATCTATTAATCGCTTTCTAGTGTCTTCGGTTGTGACCCCTTCAAAGATCCACTTCTGCGTCATGATATAGTACATGACGTTGCCCATCAGAAAGACATCTACTTTGTCCAGCGGTGTGATCATTCCTCCATCCAACTCTTCAGGAGCTCTGACCTTGTCAATCGCAGAATTCATGCCACGATTCCACTCTTCACATTCATGACCAGAAGTTCGATTCTTCTTGACAAAGGTACTCAAGTGAAAGTCTCCAAGCTTAAAAGTTCCGTCGACCATCATGAATTGATGACAACATATATCATTGTGTGCCATGGATACAAGTCCCTGGTCTTGATCGATGCTGTGCATATCGGCTACTCCCGTTGCAATTTGAATCGCAAGTTTGAGTTTCTCCACGGGGGTTGGCAACTCTCGCTGACCGTGTCGGGTCAGCTTCATCCAATCGAATAGGTTCCCATAGGCACTATACTCCACTAATTGAGAGGTTCCACATGCACCATAGATGGATGCCACATATGGCGAACTAGTGAGACGCTCCATCACCAAGGCATCACGTCTGGCATTTTCCAGTTCTTTATGCCTGAACCATTCGTCCAGTCTATTATAAGCAGCGGACAACGGAGAGAGAGCATTCTTTGATGAGCACAGGTGTACGGCATACCAGCAACGGTTCAGGCAAGCGTTCCATTGACTTACGTTTTCACCTTCAAGACTATGGGCGTACCATCCATATCAGGGAACTCAAAGGCACAGCGACTTCCTCCGCAATTGATATACGTTAGACCTTCCAGATACATTTCGTGCATGCTGTTGCAAGAGAGAAACCGCTTCGTTTGCCACTCCATTGGGGCGCATTCTTGTCTCCCATCGACATCAATATGTGGATCACGCATTAATCTCCACCCGTAGTCATAGTACGGGATCACGATGGTACGGTTCAGGCGAAGGGTTGTGGGGTTCTGTGCTGGTCGCATGTCAAAGTCGACCTGAACGACACGAGGATGCAAACGAGATTCCTTTGTGTCCACTCGAGGAGTCGTCTCCGAGCCCCCAATGGAAACCAGTGGGAACTGGTTGGAGGAAAAGTTGAATTCCACCGTCGGAGGAATATACCAATAGTCGTCGTCGGGGAGACTCAGGTCGTAGGCCACAAAACTCAGAATGACAAGAAGAAAGAACCAACATGTTTTGCGACAGCGGCATCCACCTTGCTGCGCCTTTCGTGCCTCTCTTCCTCGAAATACTTGGCGTCCGTTTCTCAGCTTGAACTTCATGGTTGTGCCCGAAGATCAAAATAGCGGCAACGCAACGCAACGATCAACACTTGATCATGCTCAACTGGTAGTCCACCTGGTATCGTAATGCATCACTGATCTGGCACAATCAGCATGAATAAATTTTTAACCGTTAGGTGTTCGTTGCGACAGTACTTTGCTACACCACCGTCACAGCCATTCCAGTATTGCCACCTCCTGTGGTAATCACGTGTAAAACAAGCAAGTTACTCAACATCCGACGGCGACGAGCGACATGTTGGCAGGTTTTTCGTGAATAATAGAAATACCGGTACGACATAGCATATTGTTCTCTGATTCTCAATTGATGGATTCAAACATGGGACGGCAAGTACGAATACGCATGATGAAATCTATGTTTCATCCAACGATGGTCAAGACGGATTGGAGAGAGACGAACGACATTCAAACTGGTTCACGTTTTGAAACCCACGCAATGGAAGATATCTCGAGCAATGGCCACTTGGGCTATCTTTTCCACACACTTTTTCACGTAGTCTTACGGTACTTGTTGAACGGATTTCAAAGCCAAAAGCACACAACTTTGCAAAATTCCAAAATAAATCCAGATATCTTCATCCATCCCGCCCATACGTCGAAGCAACGATTGACCGAAGATCATCATGTTTTTCAGTAACAGCAACAAGAAGAAAGGAACCAAGACACAGTCGAGCAGTAGCAGTAGCAGCAGTAGCAGCAGAAGCAGCAGCAGTGAAGCAAGGACAGGGTTGGCAGAGTTGGAACGATACCTTGCGAAAGCAGAGAAGCATCAATTTCGCGGCAACTTGGAATCTGCTCTGAATTACTACTGCAAGGCGAACCATCTACAATGCCCTGGTACCATCGACTATGCAGTGACACAGACACATATTGCAGCCATTCTGAAAACAATGGAAAGTGATCATTCGTCGGATGATTCTTCTCTTCTTTCCGAATCCAACGACTCCAGGAGCACGAAACGACGAGACGCAGGGCGCGACATCATGGAATCATCAGACGGCACCATGGATACATCAATAATCGGAGACGAACGACTGCCAAGACAAATGCGAAGACGGCGCGGTGTTTACCCTTGTATGCGAGCTTAAAAGCATAGCAATACC
>JAVCKV010088764.1:0-20939 GCA_032274145.1 Herpochondria borealis | reverse complement strand
AACCCAACAAAGGCCCGATGCGCAACCAACCGGTATCGCAGAGCCGACCTGCGTAAGGTGCAGGCCCCCTGCACCTAATGCAATTCGCACCGCTGCGCGGGATGCAATGCAAGAACGCCAGCGCAGCACCCCGCGCATCCGCGTTCACGGCGGCGGTGATAGCCCCGATGCACTCCGTACCCGTCAGGCGGACGCGCTGACCTATCGCATGGCCGGCGGTGAACTGCCCGATGCGTCACGCGAATTCGTGAACCTGTCGCTGCGCGATCTGGATATTGATGCGCTGACCCGTGGGGGCGACTCTGTGCGTGGCCTTTCCAATGACGAAATTTTCCAGCGGGCCTCGCATGGCACGTCCGACTTCCCGCTGGTGGTCAGCAATGCAATGGGCAAGGTCGCGTTGGACGCCTATCGCGGCGCGGAGTCGCCTTTGAAGCGGCTGGCACGTCAACGCACTTTGCCGAACTTCAAAGAATCCACGTCCATTCGCTTGGGTGAAATGGGCCGTTTGGAACCGATGACCGAACACGGCGAATTCAAAGCCACGTCCCGCGCGGAAAACGGCGAAAAGATGAGCCTGCAAACCTTTGGCCGTGCCATTTCTGTCAGCCGCAAATTGTTGATTGACGATGATCTGAATTTGCTGGGAGACATGACAAGTGCGATTGGCGCAGCGGCGGCCCAAACAGAGGCGGACGAACTGGTCAAGACTCTGACCAGCAACCCCAACCTGTCCGATGATACGGCGATCTTTGACGTATCACGCGGCAACATGGCGGCCGCTGGTGTGGCACTTGGTAGTGCGGGCGACAGTGCGGCGGTGTCTGACGGTCGCAAGGCTATGCGTTTGGTCAAAGGGCTGGACGGCAAAACCATTGTTGGCGCGACACCGCGTTACCTGCTGTGTGGCCCCGACAGTGAAGATGCGGCGCAAGCGTTGTTGGCCTCGATCTATCCCGCTGTGCAGGGTGATGTGAATGTGAATTCAGGCCGCTTTGAACTGGTGGTGGAACCACGCATCACGGGCGTTGACTGGTGGCTCTTTGCTGATCCGGCCCGCATCCCCGCGCTGCAATTCGCCTATCTGTCGGCGGCGCAAGGTGTGCAGATTCAGCGCAAGGAAAGCTGGAACACACTGGGCCTCGAATTCCGCGCGTTCCTCAATTTTGGCACAGGCTGGGCCGACTGGCGCGGCGCTTACATGAACGGCGGTGACGCCTAATGGCATCGCTTGCCGACCTTGAACGCTATCGGGCGGACCTTGAGTCCGTCCGTTACAGCGGCGAAAGGCGGGTGCGTGACGCTGACGGTTCCGAGATCGAATTCCGGTCCGATGCAGAACTGTCCCGCGCCATTGGTGCCGTCAAAAAAGAAATTGCGAGACATTCCGGCCTGTCTCGCACAATCCAATATCCTCTGACCTCGAAAGGGCTCTGACATGGCGACTAATTTCATTCAACGCGGCGAAAACCTCACAATCCCCGCACCTTCAACAGCAACCAACGGCGAGCCTGTTTTTGCCGGTTCCATTCGCGGCATTGCGCTGCACAGCGCCCCCGCCGGTATGCCCGTTGACCTTGCCACAACCGGCGTTTGGGAATTGGCAAAAGTTGCAGCCGATGACATTGCCTTGGGCGACCCGATCTATTGGAATGCAGCCCTGTCGCTTGCGACAACCGATGACGACTCCGGTGCAAACCCTGAAATTGGCACCGCCGTTGCGGCGGCGGCAGGTGGCATAGCAAACGCAACTGTGCGCGTCGGCAGCTTCTAAACCCCGCGGGCGGCGCCGATTAAACGTGCCGCCTACATTCCAAGTGGAAAGGACCGCCCATGCTCCACTGAAACTTTGCGAGATCCACCATCATGGCCGAAACAAACTCAACCCGCATCCTGCCCTTGCCAACCGCCCGACTCCTGTCGCGTGGTGAGGCCGCCGCATATGTGGGCATTAGCCCCGTCACATTCGACAAGATGATTGCAGACAAGATCATGCCGCCTGCAAAGCGCGTCTATTCGCGCATCCTGTGGGACGTGCGGCAACTGGATTCCCATATCGAAGACTTGCCAGGCGGCTCAGGAGATGAGCTTGCTAACCCATTCGATGACTAAACAGGGGGCCGCGATGAAATTCAGAGTGAAATATGTGGTTGAAGATACCGACCGCCACGGAACCGTGCGGCTGTATTATCGCAGACCCGGACAAGCCAAAGTGCGACTGCGCGGCCCCATTGGGTCTGCTGAATTCCTGACCGATTATCGCCGCGCTGCCAAAGGGCCACAGGTGGTGAAGGCAAAAGCGAACAAGATTAAGCCCGTGGTCCCGAAAAGCGTCCATTGGCTTTGCCGCGAATACTACAAAAGCGCGATGTTCACCCAACTGGACCCGCGCACACAGCGGGTCCGCCGTGCAATTCTAGACCGCTTTTGTCTGAATAAAGGTGACGGTGACAAGCCATTCAAGATGCTTGAGCCCCGCCACGTTAGACTGCGCCGCGATGGCCTTGCAGACCGCCCAGAGGCGGCAAACGGCATGGTTAAGGCGGTGCGACAGCTCTACAATTTCGCCGTTAAATATGAGTATCACACGATGAATCCAGCGGCGGCGGTGGAATATCTGTCGGGCAATCCTGACGGGTTTCATTCGTGGACCTTGGATGAAATTGAACAGTTTGAGAACGCACACGAAATCGGCACACAGCCCCGCCTCGCCCTCGCTCTTGCCCTTTACACAGGACAGCGGTTGTCAGACCTGATTCAGCTTGGACGCCAGCACACCCGCGACGGGTGGCTGACATTCACGCAACACAAGAACCGCAACAAGAATCCAGTCCGCATGGAAATCCGGATCATTCCCGAATTGCAGCGTATCATAGACGCCACACCAACCGGTGACATGACCTTTCTGGTCAGTGAACGCGGCACCCCTTGGACTGCGGGCAGTTTCGGGAATCGGTTCCGCAAATGGTCACGGGATGCAAAATTGAATGACTGCCCCTTGCACGGGTTGCGCAAAGCCGCAGCGGCCCGTCTGGCAGAGTTGGGATGCTCTGAACAAGAAATCATGGCTATCACTGGGCATCGAACCTCGAAAGAGGTTGCACGATATACACGCGCAGCGCGTCAAAAGGTGCGCGCAGAAAGCGCGTTGCGACGGATAACCGATGATCAAACAGAGAACAAAAGTGTCCCACTTTGACCAGTGGTGCGAACGGGTGGGACAATAACGCCATGCAAGTGACTGAAAACAAAAAATCTGCAAGACAAGTGGTGCCCGGGGGCGGAATTGAACCACCGACACGAGGATTTTCAATCCTTCAGCACCGCATTTAAACTACTGTTAAATATATAAAAATATCCAAAAGGTAAAAGTGTGCACCAAAGTGTGCACCTTTCACACGATTCTCGCCAAGCCGAGAATTCATTCGAAAACCTACCGGATTTCGACCCTTCTAGGGGGTATGGAGGCCATACACCCTAGAAAGTACCCCCTCTGTTTCAAGCTATCACATTGAAACTGCGAGGCCTATTCGCCACCGATTGCCGCGTGTTTACACCGCGACCCAATAGCTGCTGACTACCTCCGTAAAACTCCGGTTGCGGTCTAACGCCAGCGCACCATCGCAGCTATTGGGTCGCGGCGACACAAAACCGCAAACCAGCATGCAGACCGCGCTAAAGCGCGGCGCATGCTGGGCGGTTTTGGCACCTTCGACAATCGGTGGCGAATAAGTTGGGTGTGCTTGCCGAGGAACCTCGGCACACCCAACGACCCCCGCTCACGCGGGAAAAAGAAAAGGGGTCTCCACTTGGAGACCCCACCGTTTCATTGCTACCCAAACGATATGGCTATCGCACATATCGGGGCAGCCCTGCCACGATTTCGTCGCTCATTTCGTCTGGCTTAACGCCATCTTCGAGCGCGACTGTTTGAACAAACAGGCGTGATGCCAACATCGGCAACGCCTGCTCAGTTCCTTTGCGACCGCCTTCGTCGCCGTCAAAGATCAACGCCGCTTTGCGGAAGCCTGCTTGAACAAGCAGGCTGACTTGTTGCGGGGACAAACTGGCCCCGAAACTTGCGACGACAGGCACGCTTACTGCGTGCAGTCGCAACACCGACCAATACCCTTCGACGATGACAATGGCATCGTCGACAACTTCACCTTGTTGGGTCAGTTGCTCTCGCTTTTCGATCACACGGTTCAGGTTAAAGAGCACCTGCGACTTTTCAAATCCTTTCGGCAAAAGATAGCGCGGCTTGTCGTCGCCTTGGTCATCAGATGCCCATCGTCCAGCATAGGCAATCAATGCCCCCGCCTCATTATGGATCGGAAAACATACACGTCCAGCCATTGAACCCCGCTTGGCAAAGCCAAGGCCGAATTCTTGAACCAGCACTTTCGTGATCTTACGATCACTTAAGAATGGATGTTCAGGTTCAAGCTTTAACTCAAATGTGAGCGATGGATTAACGACGTCCGCATGAGGCTCCAAATTTGGTCGTGTGGAGGGCTCATCAACCGTAGTGCTGGGACTTGGGCTCGCACTCCCATTAGCAGTTATGTCAGCGCGTTTTGGGGCTTTCACGGCCTGCTTACCCTTGATCTTCGCTTTGGGTTGATCGCCCGCTGGCGTGTCTTTCGACCCACCATCAATTTTGAAGACCTCACAGGCCAGAACAGCAGCTTTCCGAAGTTCACGTGGTTGGTCGGGATCAAACCCTTCCATCCTCGCGACAAAATCCAAGATGTTGCCCTTGGTCTGACATGAGAAACAATTGAATACGCCCTTAGTCAGATTAAGCCCGCACGACGGTTTGTGGTCATCGTGAAACGGGCAGCAGATCTTCACTTGATCTTGTCCGTTCGGCTTGACGTCAAAACCGTAGTGCGCAAGCACTTCAGCTACGTCCAGGTTTTCACGGACGGTTTGAAAATTTATCCATGTCATTGTTGATTGCTCCATATGTTGTGGGGCAATCTATTTTAACATATGATCCACCCATAATTGAGAGAAAGAAAAAAATGGATTTTGGGCGAGTTGAATTTCCAGTCAGCATTCAGACTGTTGGTACATTTATTGATAACAATACAAGCAACCTAGAACAGACCCTTGCAACGGTTCGGGAAGTGGCGAGCTGGGCCCTTCGCGCTGAGAATGTCGTAAAAATTTACGGCCGAGAAGATCGGCAAGCAGGTGACAAGTTTAAAGATGTCCGAAAAATTGCAGGTAAATTTAATTCATACCATCGCGGAAAAGGTAATGAATTTGGGAGCTTGTGGGAGATACCAGACATTATCGGTTTTACGATAGTTGTATCATACCCATCAGATCTTATAGCGATTTCAAGAATTTTGGATAATTTGATCAGCCAGGGGTCACTGTCAGCGGAAATGATCAGAGGACAGCACGACGATGACCGTTCACGAACACCTAATGAACTTAAGCTCGATCCAGAGTTTGGAAGAGTTCTAGCAGATCGGGGTTACTTTGGCTGCCACTACAATGTGCGGATAAGTGATTACTCTGCTGAAACACCGCTTTGCGAGATACAAATCAAGACCGCAATGCACGACGCATGGGGTGCTAAAACTCACGATTTAATATACAAAGCTGCGGTCGCGGTTGATGAGAAGCTCAGGTTGAGTTTCGAAGCATTGGGAGACGTCTTATCTCAGATCGACTGGCAAAGTGATCTATTAAAAGAAACGCTTCGGAATGTTTCACGAGTTCGGACAAACAAGAAGCAGGCCATTAACAACCTAGGTATGGACGAGCTATCGGACGCGGCTTTGACCAGCTTAGAAACATCTCTTCGCCAAGCCGCAGATGCATTTGACATTCGAGCGAGTTTAACGGGGATCTCGATTGATACTGCAAGAAGCGATGTAATGAACCTAGAAACGCGCCTAATCGCAATGTCAAAGCAAAGCACCGGCACCTATACTTTTGAAAATTACGCTCCCTTTGTTGCCCACTACTTACTCGCAAGCAAAGCAAACGATCGGGTCGCAAGAAGAAAGGCAGAACGCGGATTGGCATTGTGGGTTGAAACCATTGAGGACCCTTATGAGAGAAGTTATGCGTTGGCTAACGCCGCTCTTTTTAAGTTCCTAAACAACGATCGCTTGGAAGCTATTGAAGAAACCCTGGCGGCGATTGACCAATTCGATTTAGTCGATGCCCCAGGCGAAAATAGGAAAGAGTTTGAACGGTATTGGCGTCGAGGAAACTCGATTTCAATTTCGCTCGCTTACTACTTCGCTGAACTAATAGGCACGCATGACGGTCGGATTGTAGAAGCAAAAAAGAATGCAAAGAAATTTCTTGCTCGAAGCCTCGACTCTCGGGCTCGTCTATCAACTTGCCCGAACAACGCCCTCGTGAATGATGATGAAATTCGACACTGCCTTGACTACGATATTGTGTCAAATGCGATCGATGCCGCTTACAGGGCTCATGGGCAGGTTTTGGATGAGGAACGCCTTAGGAAGCGCTCCAACATCGAGATAGAGTCGAATTTTCAGTGCATTGATTGTGAACTCTTCGTTAGAACTCAAGTTGCCGAAAGCGTAGAGGAAATCGAGGTAATCAGGAGCAAACTAGCTGTCTTACATGAAAAACCGCCAGCGAGCATTGCAGCACTGGCGGTTCAGTTGTTTCAGTTCCACGACTACTGCGTTAGGCAGCGTCTAGCGGAGCTTGAATAATCAAGATTCGGTCGGTTCTTCTTTCCAACCATATGGGTATGCCATTTCTTACCTCCATTGTTTGCCTCTTGTAGGGACTGCTCCCTAACTGAAGGCTACCATATATCTGCAAAACCACAACATGTAGTGTTGCTATGCATGAGCTTGCGCAGATTTTGCCGCGCTTCCGATAATTCGAGCAATAAGAAATCGCACGATTCGCTTTAAGCGTCAACGGCCGATCCTAGCACGAGAAACAATGACCCGCCTATCAACCTATTGTTAAGGTTTGCTAAATTCTCTGAGATCAATTTTCCATAAATAACCGTGTTACAATGATACTTCACCAATCGAAACCAGCGCAGGCTATCTATCTGTCGCAGTTCACCGACAACCCGTCGATGGTACGAACCCTGCGCTGCTTTCGGCGTATGAAACAGCCACAGCAACAACTTCATTTGGGATACCGCTCATCCAGCACCACGGATGAGATTTTGTCGTTGTCTCAAGAAGATCGAAGGCGTCATGTTTATGTCATCGGCCAGACCGGGAGTGGGAAGACCACGTTCCTGAAATCTTGCATTCTCCAAGATCTTGCATCCGGTCAGGGCTTGGCCTTGATCGATCCGCACGGGGATCTGGCAGACCTCATCGCAGATGCCATACCGCGTGACCGGGTTCGAGATGTCGTGTTTTTTAACTCGTCTGACGTCGGGTACCCACTTGCGTTCAATCCATTAGGAAACGTCCCACCACACCTGAGAGCCGTCGCCACATCAAACATCATTGCGAGCCTGCGATCAATCTGGCGCGACAGTTGGGGGCCACGGATGGAGCATGTCCTTGCCAATACACTTGCCGCTCTCATGGAGGCCCCGTTGGGCAAGCCCATGACACTTCTAGCAATTCCTAAGTTCTTGACTGACCCAAAGTTTAGGTCACAGGTCTTGATGCATGTAGATGATCCTGTCGTCAGAGATTTCTGGCTCGTGGAATTTGCAGGTTATGATCCGCGCCTCAGAGCAGAGATCATATCGCCGGTCTTGAACAAGGTTGGTGCCTTCATGCGTAATCCTGTGATGCGCAATATCTTGGGGCAAACCCGCAAAGGGTTTGATTTGCGGCACATGATGGACAATCGGAAGATCCTGATCGTGAACCTTTCAAAAGGCCGGTTGGGAGAGGACATAACCAACTTGCTAGGGTCATTGCTCACGACGTCCATCTATCAAGCCGCCATGGAAAGAGCAGATGTCACAGAACAGGATCGCGAGGATTTCCACCTCTACATTGATGAATTCCAGAACTTCACCACAGACGCCTTTGACAGCATCGTCTCAGAGGCACGTAAATACCGGCTATCCTTGGTTGTCGCGCACCAATACTTGGATCAGCTCCCACCCCGGATCCAACAAGCCATCCTTGGCAACGTGGGCTCACTCCTACTCTTCGCGCTTTCAGGCAAAGATGCCGAAGAACTCGCCGTTGAAACCCATCCCCATGCGGCCAGCAGCCTGCGCGCAACTGGCAGGGGAGAGGCGCTTGCTGTCACCTTGGCAAATGGCGAACGACGCCAACCTGAAAAGATCAGTATCCCGCATGGGCATGTCGCAACCAACAGCCTTAACAGGGTCAGGCGCAACACAAGGACGCGCTTTGGCCAATGCCCCCTCTACTAGAGGCGGAGATTATCAACACCTGTCGGTGCCAGGCACAGAACCAGCTGCGCTACAATTAGGACATGAAAGGGAAAAGATCACGTTTCAGGCGCAGTGCGCCTGCATCCATCCAATTGACCGACCGCGATGTCGCGATCTTAATGATGCTAGAGCAGCACCGGTTTCTGACCACCGATCATCTGCTGGCTCTCACAGAGGGCACCAGTCGCCAAGGAATCACGCGTCGATTGCGGGAACTTTTTGATGCTAAATACGTCGACCGGCCCCGCGCCCAGATGATGTCGTTGGCTTATGCAGACAAGCGCCCAATGGTCTATGCGCTTGGCAACGCGGGCGCAGAGCTTTTGGCCAACCGATTTCAGATGGCCTTGCCCGATGTCTATTGGACGGAAAAGAACCGCCGCGTGAAAGAAAAATTTGTGGAACACACGCTTGGTATCTCGCAGTTCATGGTCGAGTTGGAGCTGGCATGCCGCGCTGCAGGCAACATCCGCATCATCACCAAAGATGAACTGCTGACCACCGCACCAGAGGCGACACGGCGCAGACGCTATCCGTTTCGTTGGCAGACCCGCATCCATTGGAACGATCAATGGCATGACATTGCCATTGTGCCCGACATCATCTTTGGGCTGCATTACTCGGACAAGCCGGAAGGGAAGAACAAAGCCTATTTCATGGTGGAGATTGACCGAGGTACGATGCCGATCACCCGTCGCGACATCGGCCAATCTTCCTTTGCCCGCAAGCTGCATTCATATGCAGATACGTTTGAGCGCAAACTACAACAGGAGCATTTCGGCATTCGAAACTTTCGCGTGCTAACGGTCACTACTTCAAAGGAACGGATTGGGACAATGCAAAAGGCCTATCACGCAGAGATAGAAGGAAAGGCCCCTGCTGGATTGATGCTCTTTGCAACCAAGGTGCAAGACGCATCTACCATTTTCCAATGGGCAAATGGCGCTGATTGGCCGGTGAACATTTCGGGCGAGTAAACCTTAGGATGAATCAGTAGCGACCCGACAGGTGTAGGTGGCGACCGTGCGGCCACCGTCAGACAATTGGTTTGCTAATTTGATCTTATTGGAGAATAGGCATGACTAAAAAGACCCTTGGCCACACACACCGCAACACGACACATTACAGCCCAGTCCATACCTCGAATCCTGCGCGATCTCGGCCTGACTCGACACCACATGTCACCGAAACACGCTATGACTCCAGCGGGAAAGCGTCACGTTCCCATCACTATGAGGGCAGTTCCCAATATAAGACGGGCGAAGCATTTCATGGTAAAAAATAATGCTATAATGGGACCATGAAACCCACAAACACAGAGGGACTGCCACACAATGAATGGCAGTCCCTAGAAACAGAAAAAATGAACTTGCGCGAGTTAAAAACGCTGGCCTCATCATCTCATGTGCAAATTCAACTAGCTGAGAACCAATCCATCGAACATCTACCAGAAACCGTTCAGGCAGATGTTTTACGACAAATGATAGATGCCTACATGGCCGATATTTAGCGAGCACTGCGTTTGTAACGTTGATGTCGCAAAAGATATATTCCGCGACACTTTGGGCAGTCTGTCAAGCGACGCCTCTCTACTTGGCTCTATGGGAGCAATTGGGCGGCGTGCCGCACCATAAGAACTTCGATTTGCGCGGCCGCGACGCGGTAAACCACCAGATAGTTCTTGTGGACAATCAACTCACGCGTGCCCGCAACGCGGCCTGGACGGCCCATATGAGGGTTTTCTGGGAGGTTCTCTTCGACCACTGACACGATGCGCGTGGCCAGCTCCATCGCTGCGTTGAAGTTATCCTGCGCGATGAAATCTACTATCTCTTCAAGGTCAGCCTCAGAGGCTACACTCCAAACAACCGGCATCATCCGTCAGACGGCTCAAACTTCGCTTTCATCCGCTGTTCAAAGCGGCCCAAAAGCGCCGTACTGGTAATGCCTGTCCCCGCATCCATATCTGCCATGCGCTGCTCAACAGTTGATACAAACTGCTCTTCTGCGGCCAGATATCGTTCAATGGCTTCATTGGCCAAAAACGATTTTGACCGCTGTGTTACTGCGGCCAAACGCGACAGTCGCGCCGAGGTTTCGGGTTTGGTGTGAACGGAAATGACGGAACGGTCGGCCATGATGATACCTGTGTGATTCATATGTATACATCTTACTACACTGCAGACCTTTGCGCAAATCACAGAGCGACAGATAGCTCTAGTCCCAGTGTTCTTAGCCATCCGACACCTTGCCTTCCCCCTTGCAACGGCCACATGCGCCGACGTCAGGGTTCTTACCTGTCCCGCTGCGGCTCGGGCAGGTTTTCCATTCTTGCTTGCGCCCTGGCATCTGTTCAAATGGGTTTCCCATGTCTGTCTCCTTTGGGTGGGTTGCATCACTTATTCTAAGAAATCGGGCTCGTCTTTGGTCTCAACCACCTCCACTTCAGGAACCCGAATGGGGACATCCTGAACGGGCGCAAGGTAGGGGTTGTCCTCTTTCAAACGTATCAAAAACTGTTTGAACACCAAAGAAGAGACATGTTCGTCAGGAGCATCGAGCGCTCGAAACTTCATATTGATGCGCCCGCCAATGCTAAGCACCCCGTGCTGTACTGGCAGGCTGGCCAAATCATCTGCCAACATGAATATCTGCTCTTCAATAGGCCAGGTGCCCCCTGCCCTTTCTTCAAGCACCGGCATCAGAGTTTGCGCCTTTGACGTTGTCGTTGATTGCCCCTTTGCACGGCTCTGCACGTCGCTTGAGGATTCCGAGCTCATCTGCCCAAGCTCTGTGGGCGAAGTCAGCATGCCACCGTCTGGGGTCAGACTGATAGCACTGCCTGCCATCGCGTTACGCCCACTGCCTGTGACTGAGCTTTCGGATTGGGACTGCCCTTCCAGATATCCAATGGAATACCCAACCACCGTAGGTCGTGTCAGCACATCCTTGACCCGCGCCGGATCAATCATACCGCCGCGATAGAGCAATCGCACCAAATAGGCAGCGTCTTCAGGCTCTTTGATTGAGAACACCGCTTTGACTTCGGCCTCATTCACAACAGTTGAAAACACACGCTCGCCCGCATCCCGCAATTGGCCGAGGTTCTGATGCGCCAGCACCATGTGAAGCCCGTACTTGCGGCATTCTTCAAAGATTTCCGCCAGATTACTGCCCGACAGGAACCGGTGCGACTCGTCAATATACAGAAAGTAGGGATTTGTGTTGCTGCGCAGTTTTGACTGGCCAAACAGGCTCGAGATCAGCAACAACCCAAAGAGCTGTGCCGACGCGCCATCAAAGATGGCTGTGTCGCGTAGATCAAACAGAAGGATCTCGCCGCAGTCCATCGCAGAACGTAGATCAATTGTCGCCTCTACTTGAGAAAACGTCGATCCAATCACCGGGTTTGCCATCAACGTAAAAAGCCGCCGCGCGACTGACGACACATATTCCGTGAACTCTTTATCGCGGTACTTGGTCAGCACCGCCCATTGTTCCCTCGCCAACCTGTTTTGCAATCTTCCTAGTAGTGGTTCTGCATCAGGCCGGTATCTAGGGTTCAAGAACAGTGGATAATCCGCCAGCGTCAGCCCTGTTTCCGCCAAAGTCATAAGCAGCAACACCAAAACCTCATGGGTGAGAGGCTGGTGGCGCAATTCCTCTTGGCTAAACAGCCTACCAATGGCGTCCGACACCCGTGTTCCCGTCGCATGGGCATGCATCGGATCGGTGATCGCGAGCGGGTTAAATGCAATCGTTTCTTCTCCGTTTCCGATCTGAAAATACCGCACCTTGCGGTGTTTCATCAGCCTAGGCTGATTGGCGAGCCACTTCAGCACGTCTTGGCATTGCGTCCCATGCGGATCGATCAGGCAGACCCCGCGCCCCTCGCGGATATCTTGTTGAATCAAGCTGCGCATAAATCGGCTTTTGCCAGAACCATTGGAGCCCACGATATGCATGTGGCGTTGCCGGGATTTCTCTGGCGCGACAATATCCGGGGTGCGTATCCTCTCCCCCAACCCGTTCATCACATCTTCTGCCACGGTGCCCAAGATCAGATCGAGCTGCGCAAAACCTTTGCGGCGTTGTGTTATACTATCCAATGGAACCTCCCACCAAACCTTGGCGTGACCAGCAAGGAGCCTGATCGATGATCCGGCTCCCATTGTTCATGACAAACGGGAGGTTCCCATGACTGTTCTTTCTCCAACCAATCCAAAGCAAGCCCTGGTAGGTTTTGCCCAAAAGGGCCGCTACAGCTACCTTGATCTGTTGATGCAATTTGCAGCCGACTGGAATGCAGATCTGCCTGATGTACAGGCAAAGATTGCCAAGCTGCGCTCTGATGCTGATTTCGCACAGCTGTTTCGCGACATCATCACCGCAGACAGGATCGGCAGCCAATGGGCAGCCCATCCAAATGCGCGTACTCTTTTGTGGGAGTTCTTCCAGGCTCTGAGCACGGCTTGGGAAAACGTTCTGCGCCATGCGCCTGACTGCCAGCAACTGACGTTGGAATATCTTGCAGACGCCCTTGCGGCTTTCAAACAAGCCACACGCACTGCATGAGCTTACAAAAAGCCCGATGACCCTGTCATTGGGCTTTTTCATATGACTGTCGCCCGCGTCTCGATCAATTCAACGGCTTCCTGCTTCTCTTCCACGGACAAGTCATCACTTGCCTTGATCCGCGCAATCGCGGCGTCCAGTTCGCCATCGAACTTTTTCCGAGATTTGAAATGCGCCAAAACATCATCTGCAATCTTCGTCGCATCATCACGCAAATCTGGCAGCGCTTCGATCACTTCAGGTTTGACCTCAACCACAACTGCATCCCCGCGCATGACGCGTCGATTCCGGCGTGTACGGTACTGAATTTCACTCGCAAAATCGAGGAAACTATAGGGCAGCGGCTCTTTCTCGATCACCAGCCCTGAGACCACTGGCACATAGAAATATGTGCCTTCTTCCAGCCCCGCATCTTTGAGAAGTTCATCCTTGGTGTTGGTGAATTCACGTCCCGTTGAGTGAATGCACAGACCGCGATCAGCCAGTTCGGCAATAGAGCCACCGCCGTGTCCAGTGACCCGATAGATGTCGAGATGGGCATCCCCTGGAAGGTCGGTCAGCCAGCCAATAAGCACCTGACCTTCTACCAATCGTGCATCAAAATTCTGGATGTTTGGCGCTTCAACAAGATCAGTGGCCTTTTGCGCCACAGCAAGCTTTGTATTGTAGCTTTGGCGCATCCCAAAATCGATCAACACCGCTAAAAGGAACAATGGCCCAATCACGAAGAGCACAAGATAGCCAAGCGCGATCACGCCCAAAACACTGACCGCGATCAACGCGATTTTCACATTAGCTTCTGCATCAGTCATCAGATCAAATCTCGATGGCCACGTCTTCATCAGAGACCTGCAAAGCAGAGAGCCGCGTTTCAAGCACCTGCTTAAGTGTGGACGCAAGTTCCTTCATTTCAGAAATCTGCATTTCGCGCTCTTCCGGCAGTGCTGTGCGGATGCCTTTATCAAAGACCTTTGTCTTCTTGGCCCAGCCAAAGAACATTTCCATCGACACTTCGCGTCGGTGTTTATCCGTCAGAGCAATCTCACCCAATGGATACATTTTCCATTCTTTTGAACTGACCATAGACTTCAACGCATCGAATTCTTCATCTGTCAGATGAATGGCCGCGCGTGCCAGATAGACCGCCTTTTTGATAATCATGCCGCTGCGTTCTTCGCGCTTGTCTGTCACTTCAAATCGCATCTCACTGTCCCTTATTCTGAATTGCCGATGGCAACAGAATTGATTCAAGAGGCCAAATGCGAAACCGACAGGTGTCGGGAACTCATAATTTGCCATCAAACACCAATATTGCCTTTCGTGGCTATTCACGCGAAGGTTGTGCTTGTGCGGATATTTCCATCTGATTTTTGATTGCGACCGATATGATTTCCAAAGCGAACGACAAAGACATCAAACGTGAGCGCCAAGCACCCCCCAGCGCATTACACTTTTGGGAGCTCTTTGACTTTTTCTGGGCGCGAGGTCTTGGCAATGAACTGCATGAAGATGGCACCCCAACACCTTGGACTGCCACTTTGTTGGAAACTGCCTTTGATGGCACGCCAGATATCCGTTCCATCGAGAACTGGCAGAGCCGCACGAACATGCCCTCGCCTGAGAACATCCGCAAACTTAGTTGGGTCATTTCGGGTGGTGATGATGATTTGCGCAAAGCTTGGCATGAAGCGCTGATTTCTGCCCGCTTGGCAGAACGACGTCGAATGGCAGAAGTCACGGCTCAAGCCGCTGAACGAACAGAGGACGTCCCTGAAAATCCAAGCACTCCAAACCGGTTCAGGTTCAAGAGTGTTGCGGCAACCATCGGGTTGATCGCGGTCTCTGCTTTTGCTTGGTACTTTTTGACGGCACCTCCTACGCAATCAGTACAGAACATTCGCATTTGTGATGCCCCATACTTTGACACTGAAACCAAGAAGTGCAGCCAACATGTCTCGGTCTTTGTGCATGGCCTCGACGAGGTATTTCTCAGTTTCGACTTTGAAGGGGTGCCCGATGGCACGCCCTTTGACAGGTGGTGGATATTGAACGGAGAGCGTGTTGCGGGACGCACCAGCTTTAATGACGATGCATGGCCAGGATATACCTATTGGCGGCCGGGTGTTCTTTCAGTTGGACAATACGTTGTGCGCATTGTGGTTGATGGTGAGGTCTTTACACAAACATTTTTTGTGCAAGTCGATGGCCTCCCTAAGCCTGTTGACGTTCAAGATTCACAAACCGACTAGTGCTTGACTCAATGTTGCTATCATTAGGAGAGCAAAATAAACCCGAAGAGAATTTAATGACGCCAGTGAGCCATCACCCAACCTTTCTGCTTTGGAAATAGGAGTGACGCTGGCCAGACAAGCTGTGATGCACGCTTGTCTATGGAGACGGTTTTGTGGACTGTGCACACAGGCACGCAATGGCGGGAACTGCCCGGTGAACTTGGCAAATGGAACAGCGTGTTTAAGCGGTTTCGCAGGTGGGTTCGGGCCGGTTCTCTTTATCAAATGTTCAGAGCTTTAGCCGCAAAACCCGACTTGGAATACACGATGATTGACGGAAACATCGTCAAAGGCCACCGCTCTGCTCAAGACCCAGAAGACGGACTCTTTACCAGACTATCGGACCCTCCCGATGTGGGATACAAACAAAATACTGGATCTGACAGATGCTCTTGGCAACCTTGTCGATTTCTGTCTGATGCCGGGGAAAGCTCATGATCTACGTGAGACCCGTCCTTTGCTGTAATCTTTGCCCGCCTGACACTTGTTGGCAGCTCGTGCTTTCGACGCAGATTGATTACACAATGAATTGTTGGCATGTGGTATTACCCCGGTCATGCTGCCAAAATCCAACCGGAAGTTCCCAGCCGACTTCGACCAAGAGACCTATATATAGCTGCATCTTGCCGAAAACTACTTGAGGAATTGAATAAAAACAGAGACATAGCAATGCAGTCATGCAAAACAGACTAAAGTGTCACTGCTTTCATCTCTCTTGCCGCGACTATGATTGAGTTAAGATGATCGTCAAACGACCCTAGTTAGCTATCTCTGGTCGCAAGAAATATAGGCAAATGTTGCTCGATCGGAAGCTATTAGGTCTGGTTGAGTTACCCCGTTGCATGAATAGGTGACCCATAGTTCAATTGGTCCAGTAGCATTCTCTGGTAAATTGCAGATTGGTTTGTTTTTGACCTCGGTACGGCAACTAAATTTTCGTGGACAGACAATATCCTTAGTCGCATCATCCGTACAGTCTGAACGGATAGCGCAACTAAATCGAACATATGGCAAAGCGTTGCAAGTAACAGGCACCTTGTCTGCACTTTTAAGCATAGCAGTTTTAAACACCAACCCGGGTGAATTTTTCTCCCTCAGTCTCTGCCGTTCCGCATCCCGCAAAACACTAGCGTCAATTTGAGACTTGGATGCCGCTGCAAGCGACATCTCAGCGGTTGCCAAAGCGGCGGCTAATGTTTTTTTGCTTACAGCGGTTGCCGTTTCTGCCGTTTGGGTTGCACCGCGGGCCTGAGATATGTGTTTCTCAAAGTGCAGTTTTTTAAGCGTTTCTAGGTATTCCGTACATTTAGTGTCGCCCTCTTGGCATGTGTGTAGCGCGTCACCACCGGTCAGCTCATCGGCATTCGCAGTGCTAAGGCCAGCCGTAAAAGCAGCCAATATGATCATCAAGAACCGCACTTATCTATTCCATCACAATGTGAGCTTGCCCAGTCGCATCGACTGTGAAAGCTGGGACATTTATGATGGTTTCGATTCCACTCTCTATGCTCGTGGCCCGTATCGACATAGAGTTACTGCCATCATCGCTCGGTGTGGCTTGCATGGCAAGTGTATCATCAGGAATCGAGAATGTGCCGCCACCGCATGATCTTGTCACGCAAATATAAGGGTTTATGCTGATCAACACACATCCGCATCTGCTTTTGGCTATTTGCGGAGCACCAATCGTTGCCACACCGAGTTCTTCGATGACACCATCTGCGCTTCGCCAAATTTCAATCGTCGACTTCTCGTCTGCTGCGATGCCCGTAGGGAGTGAAACGATTGTCTTATAGATGGGCTTTTGCATTACGACGGCATTGTCTTCTGCGTAGACACATTGAACAGTCGCAATCAAACATAATACCGAAAATTTGGAAGATACCATTTTTTGTCCTTTGCTCAGAGAATCAGTTGGTTCAGGTTTTTTCTGGGGCTAGGCAATCTTCAAATAGATCGCCACGTTGTTCACCACTAGCAGTTACTTCTAGAAACTCCTTCTTTGGGAATCCAACGACCACAGCATCATATCCAATAACAATGGGTCTTTCGAATGTCTGGCTAAATGCGGCGCCCCGCGCTGTGAACGAGTCGAACACAAGTCCAGCCCCAACCTTAGTGCCCTCAATACTGGATGCGACGGACGCTCGGAGCACTGACGGGTCTACGATCGAAATCGGAGACGCATTTTCACCGTTGGTACCGCTTGTGATTGGGGCGTTGAACACAATGCTCGTAGGAGCGGCGGTTGGCGCGCCAGTCCCCGCAGCAGTCTTGTCCTTTTCGCTTTCGGAGAGCCGCTTGGCCGCAATTGCTAAGATTTCAGCATTTTGGTATGTAAAAGTGATTTTTCGCGTTAAATAGACTTCTGTCACCACTAAGAATCTTCTGCATCTTTTGTCAAAGTCAGCCAATGCGCCACCTGTATTTGCTTTTATCAGCTTGAGGCGCGACCGTTCTTTTAGCAGCTTTTGTTTGAGAAGATCGTCTACAAATATATGTAAAGTTTCAACGCCATACGCTCGCGGAAGATCTGCAGAAAAGCTATCCACTCTTTCTGAATAGACATTGAGTGAAGTAGTGAAGGCATCATAATAGGCGTCTAAGCCTGGAACCCCGTATTTGCGCACATCGTTGAAGTTTAGAATGACCTGTGTACGCCTTCCACCCCCAATGCCGATGGATTGGAATAACCGAGCAACACTAAAACCAAAGTTCGTACCTGCATCAGCAGTAACTTCTGGGAAAGCCACCAAAGGAAGGGATTCAATTTTGAGCCCACCACGTGTAGACAATACCCCGGCAATGGTATCGCGTTGGCTGGGCGGCGCAGCAGTCGTGGTTGTTCTTAAAAATCCAAGTCTCTCATGCATGTACTTTTCTGATGCACTGACCATTTCTTTGGATGTGCCAAATCGGATTTTTACTTCATCGTTAATATTGGATCTTAATTCATAGGCCTCTTTTGTATACGGGACACTTTGAACGAATATGTCACCGACCTGAATATGTTCTTCAGGAGGATAAACAGGCGTGATACCAACGGTTCGTGCGGTGTTTTTATATTGAGCGATGATGTCCCGGCCTACTGGGGAGCAGCCAACGAGAACGGATAGCAGGACAAAAGAAAAGAGTTTCATTCAATTACCTAAATTCAGTAAGTCAATTAAACAAACTGAAACAGGATTGACAAGGAAAAGTTATACCTTTGGTTCTTGACATTGCCCAATAGGCGCTGCCATTCGAGAAGTGAGCCAAGAACGACAAATGTAGGCACAGTTTTACTGAGTGCGGTTAACTTGTGTTTAAGACCTGGTCTTTTCATAGCCGATCTTTCAACAGTCCTAGTTCCTCGTTGGATTAAATTCCCTTTTGATTCAGAACCCTAGGTATTCAAATTTCGGGTACGCTTCGGTTGCACTGTTCGCCGTGGTGCCTCCATAAATGGCACCCTTCCCATAGAACATGGGTAAGGCAGCGACACGGATATGCAGCGCATCAGAACTGATCAGCAGTCAAAGGGGCACTCCCCCTGCTGCGTGCAAGATGACTTCCTCTTGGCTGAGAAGTTTGGTCTCGCCACCGCACTTGTGGATGTTCATGCGCAAATCAAGATCATCTCCAGTTCCGCCAAGGACATCATTGCAAAGCATCCTGCCATCTTACATTCGACCCATCGCATCGGCCTTATGCCGAGCACAAAATCCGCTGAGTTTCGCATTGCCTTGAGATACGTTCTGTCTGGTCAAGCAGCACAAACCCTTCGCGCGGATGATGGCTGCATGGGGGTCCCCCTCGCCCTTCAAATATCCAACTGGCATTGTTCGCAACATTGCCTTGTCAGCTTCCAAGTCTTGGAGCCGTCCAAGATTGATCTGTCTCATCTTTCCAACCCGTTTGATCTCACGCCGCGACAGCTTGAACTGCTAGAGCTCTTCACTGCAGGACAGTCCTTAGCAGATATTGCCCAGTCCCTTGGCCTGAAGCCGCAGACCATCCGAGAAGCCTTTTGCGATCTCTACGGACGCTTTGAGCTGCGAAACCAACTGGAGCTGCTTGCCGCCTTGCGCACGCCTGCGCTGGCACCTGCAGCCGCACAAAGTGCACTACCTCATCGCAGTGGCTGACGCTCGCGGCGGCAAGCCCTGCGTGGTAGGATATGACAAGCCGTACTTTCCGGTTTTCCCAGACATTTTGAAAAAGGAGACGCATCATGCCCGCAATTGGTCATGTGACGCGCAAACCCGATGGCACTTATGAAGGTCGCCTTGCCACAATGACGATCCGTCAAAACATCCAGTTTGCCAAAAAGCAGAAATCAACTGAATCCCAACCTGACTATATCGTGCTGGCCAGTGAAGTCGAGATCGGTGCTGCTTGGTGGCGCAAATCTCTGAGTGGCAACGACTACCTAAGTGTGTCCCTTGCCGCCCCCGAGTTTGGCAACCGCACACTTTATGCCAATCTGGGCCGCGCTGCAGGTTCTGATGATGAAAACGACTTTGTCCTGATTTGGAACCCTCAGGATTGATCCTAAGAGACACGCAGGCACATCAGTGACTTGCGCGTCCCCCCCCCTTGGGCACGCCCGAATACCTCGGACGTGGCCCGCGAGAGAGGACTATCATGGACAGTAAACTCACAGAAACCATCCGAGGTCAGAACGACCGCTTCAGAGCACTCGACCCAGCAATCCCAGGACGTGTGTTCTTTACACCTGGGGTGCAGGCTTTGGTTATGGAAGAAGATGATGCGAAGGCGACATGTTTGATGGCATTGATCAAAGCCTTCGATGACTTTTCCAAGGACAACGATCCACACGGCGAACATGACTTTGGCAGCTTGACCTACAAAGACCAAAAGCTGTTTTGGAAAATTGATCTTTATGACGCGCTGTTCCAGTGCGGATCTGAAGAACCCGCCAACTTGGCCAAGACCCGCCGTGTGCTCACCATTATGCTGCCCCAAGAATACTGATGGCAAAGATCGAGACGCACAAAATCATCTGGCAGGGGCGCAAAGTTGAGATCAGCTTTGATCCCAACTGGCTTGGCGGCACCGCACAACATCTGGAACTGCGATCAGATCAGGCTCTGCCCGTTACTGAAACAGGATACCGGTCGCGGTTTCTGCCATCCGATACCATTGCGAAAGCAGCCGATGTAGCCACATTCGTGCATTCTTGGTTAGATACAGCCTCGCAAGACAAAGCTTGGAAAGCAAAGGAAGAGCGAGACCGCCAAGGCGATCTCTTTGATCTTTGAGAAATAAAAAACGAGGCCTTCCCTACAAAGGGAAGGTTTTTTCAATGTGTTGCAACTGGTTTTTACAATGACAGCATTTAGGAATTTCGGCCCTTCGCGGACATTCACCCCATCGCCGATATGAAGCAGCGCGGCTCACCAAAGCTGCCGTTGAAGGAGCGTAGCATTTTCGTACTTCTTATAAATTGGCCCTCGTCATTGAAAGCGGGCAGCGAACACACCACATATTGTGGTAACACTTTGGTTCTAGCACACTATGGAGAAACCCCCGATGTTTGAGGCTGCTCAGAAGCTTTTTCTTGCAAACCCTATGGACTTTTACACTGCTGTCATTGCGACCTTATCCACACGTATCATCGCAGGCTTTCCACGCCACTGGATAACCTGATCTAAGCTACGAACGACCCGTGCTGCAGG
>JAVCKV010088653.1:0-20941 GCA_032274145.1 Herpochondria borealis | reverse complement strand
CGGGCGAATCTGACGCAACCAACGCCACCTTGCCTTCGCCGTCAAACACGAAGCCCCAGCCATAACGCTTCGCCAGCGGAGATGCCCGAAAGCACGCTCGCCCCTCGCTGAAGTACTCCGCAGTGAGCGCTTCCCGTTCATCAGCGGACAACCCTGCTCCGCCGCCCTTTCGCTCCACCCAGATCTGCGACAGGACCTCCGACATTGTGTGTTCGAAGTCGTGACCATGGAGCATGGCGAACTCTTGGGCAGCGATCGTGGGTTTGCCCCGATACTCGGCCGGGGGAACCCCGGCGGCATCCACGGGGCAATCCTCAGCGACCGAAATGAATGTGGTCTCGTACTCAAAGGCCATAACGCTTCATACCACCTGACGGCCGCCCCAGCCGGCGATCTTGAGGAGAAGCGGGGCATCGTCGCCTGGGTCAACAACGGCATCAAACGGAACCATTGGATCGTCGCGCCCCTCGTCGGGGATCATGCGCACGGCAACGAGTGCCCCTTCGAGATATTCATCAGCAATCGCGAACTCAAGACCGAGCGCCGTGGCCAGATCCCAACCGTGTGTGGCTAGTTCAGCGGTGTAGACGAGGAGCAGCGGCGCTCCTGGCAGCTCACCCCATGGCACCTCGTACATCGCTGCGAGTTTTGCCGAGTCGGTCCAGGCCTTCTGGACATCGTGTGCGGCTTCGCGGAACGCATCAGCGTGGCCTGTCTCTCGTGCCGCGGTTGTTTCGTTAGCGGTGGAGAAATGCTGGCCGTTGCCAAGCACCGCAACTCGTTGCATAACCATCACCATGTGATCGAGCAGAGCCTTGACATCAAACTCGCTGCAAGGTGTCGGCAAGCCGAGCTGATCGTTCGAGACATGCTCCATGAGATCCCCAACGGCCTTTGTGGCTGCGGCAAATCCGATCCGAGGATCATCGGGGGCCATCCCGGTTAACCCTTCACTGTTGTTTGGCGCTGCTTGGTTCGGCTCTGTGTTGTTCGGCTCTGTGTTGTTCATGTATTCAGTATTTCTGATCAAAGTGGCCATCTAGTGTCCACGTTGTTTGAGATACTAAAAATATGCGCGCCGACCGGCTAATCGCCCTACTCCTTCTCCTCCAAACACGAGAAGTGCTCACCGCAGCCGACGCCGCACAAGAACTCGAGGTCTCCGAACGAACCGCACGCCGCGACCTCGAAGCGCTCGCCATGAGCGGCGTACCCGTCTACTCAAGCGCTGGCCGCGGCGGAGGCTGGCGACTCCTCGGCGGAGCCCGAACCGACCTCACCGGCCTCTCCGCCGATGAAGCCCAAGCCCTCTTCCTCGCCGCAGGCCCCGCACTAGAGAGCACCCCCGAGCTCAAGTCGGCCATGCGCAAACTCACCGGAGCACTCCCCGAAACCTTCCGGGCCGACGCCCAAGCAGCCTCCACCGCAATCAAGATCGACCCAGCTGGCTGGGGCCAGGTCGGCGGATTCACACCAACCCACCTCGACACCCTCACCACCGCCGTCATCACAGGAACCAAAGTCGAACTCGACTACCAAAGCCCCCGAAGCGGGCCCTCAACCAGACACGTAAGCCCACTCGGCCTCGTCACCAAACGCAACGTTTGGTACCTCGTAGCCAACACCGAAGACGGCCTACGAACATTTCGAGTCGCTCGCATCCAAGCCGTCACCACCCTCGATCTACCCGTCGACCGCCCCACCGACTTTGACCTCGAAGCCGAATGGGACCGCATCGTCAGCGTCGTCGAATCCAAACGCACCGGCATCAGCATCGACATTTGGACACACCCCGACATGGTTGGACCGCTCCGATTCCAATTCGCTGGCCGAATCACCTTTGGCGACACACACCCCGACGGACGCATCGCCGCGACCATCAGCGACCACGGGCCAAAACCACTAGCTGCCCAACTGGCCGGATATGGCACCTCCATCGAGGTCCTCGACCCGTCACCCGAGCTCCGAGCCGAATTCTGCCGGATCGCCGAGGAACTCACCTCAGCATGGCTCGATGTGGGAACCTGACACCCGTGTTCAGGCTGCATTCAGTTCGATCCGTCACCCTTTGCTACATAACACTCCAGGCGACCCGAGGAAACCAATGAAACTGCTCGTTGTCGAAGACGAAGAGGGCATCTCCTCTGCCCTTCGCAAAGGCTTCACCGCCGACGGATTCACCGTCGATGTCGCCGCCGACGGCCTCGACGGACTCCACCTCGCACAAGAGAACGAATACGCCGCCATCATCCTCGACCTCATGCTGCCCGGCCTCAACGGGTATCGCGTCTGTCGCCAACTCCGCGAACAAGGCAACCTCACTCCCATCCTCATGCTCACGGCAAAAGACGGCGAGTTCGACGAAATGGAAGGACTCGAAATCGGCGCCGACGACTACGTCACCAAACCCTTCTCGTACTCGGTCCTACTCGCACGAGTCCGAGCGCTCATCCGGCGCAGCACCGCCGCGACCTCGGGCACGCTCGACCACGTCCTCACCGTTGGAGATCTCCGCCTCGACCCCCGAGCCCACCAAGTATGGCGAGGCGATACCGAGGTCGAACTCTCGCCACGCGCCATCGCAGTCCTCGAATACCTAATGCACAACGCTGGCCTCGTTGTGTCCAAGGACGACATCTTGCGAAACGTCTGGGACCAAGCCTTCGACGGCGACCCCAACATCGTCGAGGTCTACATCTCGCGCCTCCGATCAGCGATCGACACCGCGTTCGACAAAAAGGCGCTCGAAACCGTACGCGGCGTTGGCTACCGCCTCGCCGCAACCGGCGGCTGACCATGAAGAAACTAGGCGTTCGCGCCAGCGCATCGATCTTTGCCATGTTGGCCGTCACCCTCGCCGTCGTTGTAGGCACGGCACTACTACTCACCACCCTGAGGCAATCGCTGATCGCCGAAATCGACCGCTCGATCTTGAGCCGAGCCGACGACATCAGCGGCCAATGGGACAGCGACAACGAGTTCATTGCGCTGGGCGTTGGTTTCGACGACTTTACGTTCGCTGCGGTCCTCGATGAGACCTACTACGCCGTCAGCGACGAGACCGTCGACCCTGCAGTACTCACCGCAGCCACAACACAGATCGGTGAAGCCTTCACCGCCGATATCGACCTGCCAGCAACGGCGGGCGACGACCAACTCCGAGCCATTGCGCTCTACGCCTTCGACGCAGCCATCATCGACACCACCGACACGTTCCAACTCGATGTCGAAGAACCAATCATCTTTGTCGGAAGCTCACTAACGCCGGTCGACACCACCGTCCGACAGGTCTTGATCGGAGCAGCACTCATCGGGCCAATCTTCGTGCTCCTCGTTGGCCTACTCACCTGGTTCCTCACCGGACGATCCCTGCGCCCCGTCGAAGCAATGCGCAACGAAGTCGAGAGCATCACCGCAAGCGGCCTCGACAAGCGAGTCCCCGAACCCGGCAGCGACGACGAGGTTGGGCGTCTCGCCGGAACCATGAACCGAATGCTCGGACGACTCGAAACGTCCCAAGCCGCCCAGCAGCAATTCATCAGCGATGCCTCCCACGAACTGCGATCTCCGCTCACGTCCATGTCGGCAATGCTCGACGTTTCCGAACGCCACGGCACCGCCGAAGACTGGCAAGAGACCGCACAGGACCTTCAGCGGGAGACCCACCGGATGCGGCGGCTCGTCGAAGACCTGCTGCTACTCGCAAAGTCCGATACGTCCGCCGGACAGCAACAGGCACTTGCGTCAGCGCCACAGACAATGGTCGATCTCGACGACGTCGTACTCGACGTGCTCCGCACCACACCAGTCCGTGCCGGAATCAGCATCGACGCGTCACAAGTCTCCGCCGGCCTCGTTCACGGAAACAGCGATCAGCTTCGTCGAGCCGTCATCAACCTCATCAGCAATGCCGTCCGACATGCCGAATCCACCGTCGTAGTCTCTCTATCGGAGCACGATGGCATCGTTCGCCTAACCGTCGACGATGACGGCACCGGGATACCCCCCGACGACATCGAGCGAATATTCGACCGATTTGTTCGGCTCGACGAAGCTCGCGGCCGCGATGCCGGAGGAAGCGGACTTGGTCTCGCCATCACCAAAGAGATCGCCCACGCACACGGAGGCTCCGTCCACGCCGGCGTTTCGCCACTCAACGGCGCATTGTTCACCATTGAGTTGCCGCAGCGTTAGGCCGTCGACTCCGCCACTGTCTATCGTGATCCGTTGTGTCCACCGCTACGCCATCCCCCACACTTTTGCAGTCAGCCGTCGCCGAACTTCTGGGCACGGCCTTCCTCCTGGCCGGTGTTGTTGGCTCGGGCATTATGGCCGAACGACTCACCAGCGACGTGGGACTACAGCTCCTGGCGAACTCGACCGCCACCGTCGGGGTCCTGATCGCCCTCATCCTCACGTTCGCCGCTACATCAGGAGCGCATTTCAACCCTGCAGTAACACTGACCGAGCTCGCCCTCAAACAGATCGATGGCATCCGGGCAGTCACCTACATTGCGGCACAAATCATCGGAGGAGCCCTCGGCGTGATCGCCGCCAACATCATGTTTGAACTCGATGCGGTCAACATCTCCACAAAAGCCCGAGCCGATACCAGCCTCATCTTTGCTGAGGGGGTGGCCACCCTCGGCCTTCTGCTCGTCATCTTTGGCATCGTGCGCGCTGGCAACCCAGCCATGGTCGCCTTTGCCGTCGGCGGCTACATCGGCGGCGCCTACTGGTTCACGGCATCAACAAGCTTTGCCAACCCAGCCGTCACCATGGCACGGACGCTGTCGGACACCTTCGCCGGAATCGAACCAGCATCAGCGCCCATGTTCATCGGCGCCCAACTCGTCGCAACTGCGCTCGCCATCGCACTCATTCGAGTGCTGTGGCCAACCGCCAAAACGGACTAGCCCGACAGCCCGCGATACGTCCGAGGGACACGCACACTCACCGCACACACCACCTCATAGGGAATCGTGTCGAGCGTGCGCGCAACATCAGCAGCGGTGATGGCTTCGTCACCTTGGCTGCCGATCAACACGACGTCATCACCAACCGCGATGTCGTGCTGACCAACATCAACCATGAGCTGATCCATCGTCACCACACCAACGATCCGATGCCTGAACCCGCCGATCAGAACCTCGCCGCCCCGCAACCCAAGATCACGCCGCACGCCATCGGCATACCCAATTGGGACCGTGGCGATCGTTGTCTTTTCGCCCGTCACAAACCGGTGCCCGTAGCCAACACCCTCGCCAGCAGGAACCGTCTTCACATACGACACCTTCGAACGCAGCGTCATCGCCGGCCGCAAATCCGCCACTCCATCGAGCTCATCAACCGGAGCAATCCCATAAAGCGCGATCCCGCAACGGACCATCAGCGCATCGCGTTCGGGCCGGACCATTGCAGCAGCCGAGTTCGCCACATGCGTCGGCACGCCGTTGGCCTGCACGTCAACACAACCATCAAACGTGTCGAGCTGAATGTCGGTAAACGGGTTATCGGGTTCATCGGCTACCGGACAATGTGTCCACACCGAGCGAAGCTCAAGCGTTGGGCGCTGCGAAATCAGTGATGCCAACGCGGAAAGATCGGTGACCTCGGCACCCACGCGACGCATGCCGCTGTCGATCCCGAGATGTACGTCAACAGTGCGATCTTTTGCCGACGCTGCATCGGCCAGCGCTTCGATCCCCTGCCTGGAGTACACCGTTGCGGTGAGGTCGTGCTGCACCACAAGGTCCATCGAGGCAGCATCTGGCTCCGACAGCACAAGAATTGGCGAAACGATTCCCGCCGCACGCAACTCCACACCCTCTTCAACCAACGCAACCGCAAGCCACTCCGCACCCGCCACGAGCGCAGCCTTTGCTACCTCAGCGGCACCATGGCCATAACCGTTGGCTTTGACGACCGCACAAACCGGCGTCGGCGAAACCAGGTCGCGCAACGCGCGAACATTATGCGCCACAGCATCAAGATCAATCTCACACGACGTCGGCCTCATTGCTAGCCAAGACTACGCTCCCCTGGGTGGAGCTCATACTCATTCGTCACGGCCGCCCCGAGCGCATCGATTTCGATCCCGATGGCGCCGACCCAGCACTCACCGATCTCGGCCATCAGCAAGCGTCAAAGATGGCCGACTTCCTCGCACCCGAGTCGTTCGATGCGCTCTATGTCAGCCCACAACGACGAGCCCTCGAAACCGCTGCACCACTCGCTTCGGTAACCGGGTTTACCCCAACAGTGATCCCAGGTATCGCCGAATTTGACCTCGGCCACACCAGCTATGTGCCCGGTGAGGAATCAGGCCCGATCTCCGACGACGAAATGACCAAGCTCATCAACCTGCTGACGTCGGACGCCTTTGTCGGACGTGTCATGGAGTCCATCTCCACAATCATCAACGACCATCCGGGCGAGCGGGTCGCTGCGGTGTGTCATGGAGGTGTCATCAGCACCGTCCTCGCCGACATCCTCGGAGTCGACGGAATGCGCTACTTCGACTCCCATTACACCTCGGTGACCCGAATCAAGGCATCGACTTCGGGTAATCGATCGATGGTCTCGTTTAACGAATGCCACTGGCTGCGGGGCCTCTAGATGCCGACCTCCTGGGACCTACCCGTCGTAACCGACGATGAAATCCAGGAAGTCGAACGCGCCATCTTGCACGCCTTTGCCACACGCTCGACCGCACAACTCACGATCTTTGGATTGGGCGAACTCGGCATTGCCGTCGGCTGGCCAACCAACAACCCAACCGCGGTGTTTAAGCGCCAAGCGCCTGGCCCCGACGAACAACTCGCCGCCGACATGGCACGCATGCACCGCTTCCACGGCGCCCTGGTCGAGGCTGGCGCCCCCGTACTTCCCACCGACGTCCGAATCATCACCAATGCACACGGGGTCCAAATCCCGTACCTCATTCAACCAATCGTTCAGCGGGACGAACTTGTCGAGAACCTCCTCGCCGACGCCGAGCCATCACCGAACCATCCACTACTCGTCTCCCTGCGAGACACCGTGGCCCGAGTCGTCCGCGACGACACAACCGGCGGACTATCCATCGACGCCCAGGTAACCAACTTTGCGTGGAACGGCGAACAGGTCGTCTCCATCGACACCACCCCACCACTGATCTGGGGACCTGACGATGGCCCCATGTACGACACCGGCAACTACCTCACCGCCGTCCCCGCCATCTTGCGGCCCGTCGCCCTCGCGCTCACACGCAAGACCGGCGACGAGTACCGGACGCTACGAAGCGTCCTTGAAATGACCACCACGTTCTTGCTGCGAATCGACCAAGAACGCTGGATCGATTCCGCGATCATTTGCTTCAACGAAATACTCGACACCCCACTAACCCGCGCCGACGTCGACAAGCGATACAAACAGGTCATCCGAGATCTACCCATGATCAAACGCCTCGCCCGCATCCAACGTTTCTGGGCCACACGGGTACGCAAACAGCGCTACGAGTTCTTTATCACCAACAGCTTCACCGGGGAGATCTACTAGATGCCGTCCAACATCGACACCCTCATTATCGGCGCTGGCCTCGCTGGGCTAAGCGCCGCCAGCGTGCTTGCCGAGTCGGGCCAGAGCGTCACCATCATCGATAAGGGCCGCGGCGTTGGTGGCCGACTGGCAACACGCCGAATTGGCGACGCCACCCTCGACCACGGCGCCCAGTTCTTTACGGTCCGCGGCGACACCTTCCGCAACGTCATCGACCGGGCGATCGCCGCTGGTGTGGTCGACGTCTGGTGCAACGGATTCTCCGACGACGACGGATACCCCCGCTACTACTGCCCAGCCGGCATGACCGCGCTCGCCAAATGGCTCGCCGAAACGCTCCGAGGTCAAGGCGTCACGATTACCACCAACGAACGGGCGAGCGCCATCAACGCCGGCCCAGATCGCTGGCACATCCCGCTCGAATCCGGGCCGGCCCTCAACGCACAGAACGTCATCGTTACCGCCCCGGTTCCTCAAACACTCGATCTGCTCAACGCCGGTGAGATCGAACTCGATCACGAGACGCGAACCGCCCTCCAAGCAATCTCCTACAAACCAACCATGGCGTTGCTCGTCACCCTCGACGCCCCATCGATCATCCCAACGCCAGGTGGCATCCAGCGAACCGAAGACGACCTGTTCACTTTCATCACCGACAACCAGAAAAAGGGCATCAGCAAAACGCCTGCGCTCACCTTCCACGTCAACGGAGCAGTAAGCACCCAACGCTGGGACGACAACCCTGTCATCGTCATCGCCGACCTCCTTCGCGAAGCACAACCATGGATTGGCGACACCCCAATCATCGATGTGCAACTCAAAACCTGGAAGTACGCGGGCCCACACGTTCCCTACCCCGAACGCTGCCTGGTCGCCCGCACGTCGCCCGGACAACTCATCGTCGCCGGAGATGCCTTTGGTGGCCCCAAGGTCGAAGGTGCCTTTAACTCCGGCATTGCTGCAGGACAACAACTCACAACACCGTGAAAACTCACAACACCGTGACCTGGCTTACTCCCGGTTGCGTTTGCGCATCGCCGCAGTGATATCTCGCACGACAAACTGATCAAAGTCGATCACCACAGGTACGTGTTCCTCGGCTCGAACGTTGGCAAACCAGACAGCCGGGTCGCCGATCTGAACGTTGCGAAGCGCCGGTAACCACTCGGTCGGGACAAAGCAATAGTCGACATGATGAGCATCGGTTCCGCCAATTGGGTTCGGGCGAAACCGGGTCGCCTGCTCTCGCGGGTCGCCATGATCCAGACCGTTAAACGCGTGATACGCGCTCACTAACCCTTGCGCTTCGAGCAGCGCAATCAACTCGAGCATGTCCCAATTTGGATCGTTGCGATGAAAGACCGGGTTGTTGTTGAAGTCGCCTGCAACAACCGTTGGGTTCTTGAGAATCCGTTGGTACAACCGCATCATCTGAATTGGCTGAGATGCTGGCGGATTCGTTTTGAACTTCACCTGCGCCTTCTCATTTAGTGCCCAAACCGCCAGCAGATGATGGCTCACCGGCCCATTGATCATCACCGGCATAACCCACTCGAGACGCTGATCCCAACGGCCACCGTCAAGCTTCGCAAACGTGGGCAAGAACGACAGCACCGCCAAGCCCCGCTGCGCATGACGGCCAATCCACGCCATCGATGAATGCGCAGAACGTTTCGCCTTCAGCAGGCGGACCTCGTTGCCACAACGAGCCGCTACCACCACATCGGCCTCGAGCGCCTCAAGCTTTGGATAGCGCCGTTCCACGGCAGGACCAACCGTCCACACCACAATTCGGTACGTGCCCTCAGGCTTAGGAGTGATGTCGATCTCGACCGCCATAAAGAGCGACAATAGTGCCCGGAACCGAGCGGGCTAGCGAATGGCCTCTGCGGTCGCCTTCCCCAGGTAGTCCGCAGCCGCAGCTAGACCCGACCCGCCCATTGGCGCACCGAGCGCAACCAACGCGGACTCAACGGCCGAGAGCGCACCAAACACCATTGGCGGATTGAGATGTCCCATGTGTCCAATGCGGAACGAACGCCCCCCGGCATCGGCAATACCTATTCCGAGCGTCACCCCAAACCGCTCTTCACATATGCGACCAAGAGCGTCGGAATCCACCGAGCCTGCCCGGATCGTGGTCACCGCATTCGAGCGATGCGCAGCCGACGCAATGTTGAACTGCAAACCATCGGGCGAACTCCACGCCTCGACGGCTGCATGCACGGCACCGGCAAGAACCCGATGCCGTTCCCACACTGCTTGCAGGCCCCCCTCTTCGTCGATCAGGTCAAGAGCCACGTCCAACGCACGAAGATGCGAAACAGGCGGGGTACCCGAGTAGCTCTGATAGATGGCTTCGGGAGCGAGGCGGTCCGCCCAATCGACGTAGGCATTGCGTGGGCGGCTCGGCGATAACGACTTATACCGAGCTATCGCACGGGCACCCGCCCATACAAAGGCAACACCGGGCGGACACATCAACCCCTTCTGTGATGCACCGATCGCCAGGTCAACACCCCACTCGTCCATCTCAAAGGCCTCCGTACCGATCGAGGCAATCCCGTCGACCATCAGTAGCGCCCCATGCCCCGCAGCGTCGATAGCTGCACGAATGGCGGGAATGTCGTTTCTCACCGAGCTCGCTGTGTCGGTCTGCGCCATCAGCACAGCAACGATCGAGCCATCATCGGCGACCAGTCGTTCCCTGACCGCTTCGGGATCTATGGGGTTGCTCATGGTTCCCGGCAGAACCTCAACCTCCACACCAGCAGCAGCAGCGTTCCGGCCCCAGATTGTGGCAAAGATGCCCGACTCAAGGACGAGCACCTTGTCCCCCGGCACCATCGTGTTGTCAATCGCCATCTGCCACGCAGCGTGCCCATTGCCAATCACGACGAGCGCAGGTCCAGCGGTCCGCGCCACCCCAGGCAAACGAGCCAGAACCCGCTCCGACAACTCCAAAAGCGGGCCGGCGTAAATGTTTGGCATCGGCCTCGCCAACGCCTCCCGAACTCGGTCGGGCAACACCGAAGGGCCCGGAATGGAGACAAGATCGATCCCATGGTTCAACGTCATTGCGACAACGTAGCGGTTCGCGTGCGACACTTCTTGACGTGTCGACATCGCCTATGGACTCCTATCCCGCAATCGGAGACCTCGAAGCTCGCGCCAAGAAGCGGACCCCTTCGTTTGCTTGGGAATACCTCGATTCAGGAACCGGCGACGACGTGGCCCGAGACCACAATCGCGACGCCTTAAGCGCCATCCGCTTCCGTCCACAATTTCTCAAAGGTGTGCTCGCACCTCAGCTATCGACCGAACTGTTTGGCATTCGCTATGCCGCTCCGATTGGCATTGCGCCGATTGGACTCACCGGGCTTATCTGGCCAGGTGCAGACGCTGCGCTCGCACAAACAGCTGCACAGGCGCAGATTCCATACGTCCTCAGCACGGTCGGCACCGAAGCTCCCGAAGTCGCAGGCCCAAACGCTGCTGGCATGGGCTGGTTCCAGCTCTACCCGCCGCGGGAGCCTGATATGCGAGACGACATGGTCGATCGCGCCGCGGCCTCAGGATTTACCACACTTGTTGTCACCGCCGACGTCCCTGCGCCGAGCCGGCGCGAACGTCAACGCAAAGCGCAGATCCGAGTGCCACCGTCGATCGGTCCTCGGCTCGTTGCGTCAGCAGCGCTTCGACCTGCGTGGACAGCGGCCCTACTCCGCAACGGCCTTCCACGTTTCCGCGGGCTCGAGAAATACGTCGACTCCGCCTCGATGAAGAACACCGCTGGATTTGTCGGTGCGAAGCTCGGCGGGACACTTTCGTTTGCGTACCTCGACGATCTACGCAAACAATGGGACGGCCCGCTTGTCGTCAAGGGCATCCTCGACCCTGAGGACGCTGCACGTTGCGCAGACCATGGGGTGGACGCCGTGTGGGTATCGAACCACGGCGGACGTCAGCTCGATGGCGCAATCGCCTCCATTAATGCACTCCCCCCAATCGTGGATCGCCTCGACGGTTCAGTACCTGTTCTTTTTGACTCGGGAATCCGCGACGGTCTCGACATCGCCCGAGCACTGGCACTCGGTGCCGACTTTTGTTTTGCCGGCAGACCGTTCCTCTTTGGACTGTGTGCCCTCGGCGAAACCGGCGCAAACCATGCCTACAACATCCTGAGCGAAGGACTCTCCACCACCATGCACCAAGTGGGTGTCGAGCACATAGTGGAGCTCAGCGACCGACTGGCTTGACCAACGACTACTCGCTACTGGACTCTGCTTGCTACTGGACTCTGCTGAAGTTCGAGCGATACACCGCCGGGGTCATGCCCACCTGCCGTGCGAAGAACTTCGCAAAGTTGCTCTGCTGCGAGAAACCTAGCTTTGACGAAATCCACGTAATCGAGATATCCGTGTTTGCAAGAAGGCGGCTCGCTGCATACGTAACGCGTGCATCGATGACTTGTTTCGGCGTTTGCCCAACAACACGACTTGTTGCCCTCGTCAGCGTCTTTGGCGAGCACCCAATCAAACTTGAATAGTCCATCACCGACCGCGAAGTCAGGTAGTGAAACTCAAGTTCTCGACGGAAATCGGAGACAAGCGCCTGTTCAGACTTGAGCTCAGCGGAAGGTCCGGGCTCGTTCCCAACACTCGCCATCAACTCGAGCAGGACCGCAGCGATACTCAGTCGCAGTTGCGCGTGTGCGTGCGCCGGGAGCAACTCGGGTTCGGTAAGTGAAGCAATGAGCGAATTTGCGACAACAACCGATGTACCCAAGGACACTCGTGGCGTTGGTGACGCAAGATCGAAGAGCCCCGGAGGGCAGACGTGCGGAGCGATAACAATCGCCCATCCATCAAAGGACCCAACCGACATCCAGCGTTGCACCTGCCCAGGCTGAACATGGATAAGTACATCGGGATCGACGTCGTAGGAGACCATGTCCACCATATGGGTTCCAGCCCCACTCCTCGGGACGATCACCACATGGGAGGACACCCGGACCGAAACATCGTTTCGGACATGCTCGACTTCGCGCACCGCAGAAATACGAGTGCAGCTCACCGATGGCCGAGTGCTGGTCTGCCCAAGAACGGTATCGAGATCGATAATCTCAGGAAAGGACTGGGCACTCACTCACCCAGTATCACGTAGTACCGGCTACCTCGTCTAACAGGCGGGCAAGATCTGGACGGACGATCTCTTTATCGGTGAGCGACATCGGGCCAAATCCAACAAGCTCCTCGATGGCATCGAGCACGCTTCCCGACGGGTACCACAGCGGGTCGAGCAAGCGCATAGACCACGACGGGAACCGTCGACGAGACTCACCGAGATCAATCTCGACGGTAATCGTGTGGCGCTGGTCATTTCGAATACGGCTCAACGTCTCAAGAACCTCTTGGCTCGGGCCTTCGAGAAACTGCGTAAAACGCTCGTGTCGATACGTCAGGTAGCCGGTAATACCTTGAAACGCATTGGCCCTGCTGGCCTGCGCTTCCAACTCTTGCAACGCTGCACGATCGAATGATGAAGCGGCGCGACTCGAATAGAGAAGCGAGGTAAGCACGGGGCGCTCGTCAATCACCCGAGCACTTTGACAAAAGGTACGAGAACCTCGTTCAGGTTGACCCTTTTTGACTCACCCGAGTCCCATTTTGACCTGTTCGGATTCCGTGAATCTCGCAATGATGATTTAGTGGCAAATGCGCCACTCGTTCTGGCGAGACCAGCATGTCGTCGTTGCGGGCGGGGTGCAAACACGGTTAGCCAGAATCCCTTTGTCGGGCCGGTCGTGTCCAGCTCTCGACCGGACCGACAAGGGAGAACTCGCTGACATCGACGCGCCGTGATCAATGTAGGTACTGTCCTGCAATGCTTAACGTTTCTCTTGACGAAATCGAGTCCACAACGACCCAGGCCCTCGAGCGCCACGGTGCAACCCCGGAGACCGCCGCAAAGGTCGCCCACGCCGTCAGAATCGCCGAGTCGAACAACAACCGCATCTGCGGCCTCTACTACGTCGATAGCTACTGCTCACAGCTCCGGACCGGCCGAGTATTTGGTGACGTCGAACCAGTCGTCAACCACGACAAAGCCGGAGCCGTACGCGTCGATGCCAAGTACGGCTTTGCCCAGGTCGCCTTTGCTGCCGGATTCGACGCCGCCGTCGACTCGGCACGAATGAACGGCACCTGCGCTCTATCGATCGAACACAGTCACACCTGCACCTCTCTTGGCTACTTCACCGAGCAGTTCGCTCACGCCGGACTCATCGCGCTCGGAGCGACCAACTCGACCGCCCGCGTCGCCCCTCCTGGAGGCAGCGTTCCCATGCTCGGCACCAACCCCATGGCGATGGCCGTCCCATCACGCGACGGCGGCGTTGCGTTCCAGTTCGACTACAGCACCTCGGCTGTCGCCCTCGGCAAAATTACTATGGCCGCAGCAGCAGGCGACTCGATTCCAATCGGCTGGGCGGTAGATGCCGACGGCAACGACACCACCGACCCCAAGAAAGCGCTCGAAGGCTCGCTCGTGTCGGCAGGCGGATACAAGGGTTACGGCCTCGGCCTCATGGTCGAGGTTCTCGCCGGCGCACTGACCGGCTCGCTGCTCAGTACCGAGATCCCGCCGCTCAAGGCCCCCGAAGGGCCACACCACGACATTGGCCAGTTCTACCTTGTCATCGACCCGGCGTCCTTTGCCGGAGATGGTTTCTGGGATCGCCTCGACGCCATTGGCGCAGCAGTGGATGCGCAACCAGGCGCACGCCTCCCCGGCGCACAACGACCAGACGTCACCTCGGTCGATCTCGAAGACGCCGTCTGGGAAAGCGTTCAGGCACTCGCGGAGTAGCCAGCGAGGGAAACCTACGCAGCAAACTCAGTGAGGCGGTTCGTCAACTCGTCGAGCCGATCTATCTCGATATTGGCAAAACTGAAGCGAAGCATGTTCGAATCGTCTTGCATAAAGGCAGTGCCGGGAATGACCAGAATGCCCTGCTCAAGCACGAGACGTTCAACAACGCTGGCCGTATCTTCGCTAGCGAACGGATGCTGGACCCAGCCGTAATACGCCCCCGCAGAATGCAGCACAAAACCGCCGGGAGACGACGCCATGACCGCTTCGAAGCGAGCTTGTTTCTCCGCAATCTCGGTCACCTTCTCCCGTCGCCACTCCGCCGCCTCGGTCAGACCAGCATGGGCGGCTTCTTGCCCCATGCGAGGCGGACAGATCGTGACACAATCGATCAGCTTCGCCACCTCGACGAGCAGCTCCGGCGAACCAACAACCGCGCCAACGCGTTGTCCAGGAATTGCCAGGTCCTTCGAGAAGGAGTGCAGGCTCACCACATGCTCACGCCATGCCTCGCCGGCAAAGAGCCCGTGCGGCGCTGAGTTTCCCGGGACAAACGATCGATAGGTTTCGTCGACGATCAGCACGATGTCATGGCGCTCAGCAAATGCCGCAAACTCGCTCAACCGGCTGGGCGTCAGGATGTTGCCCGTAGGGTTGCCCGGGCTCACCAGGACCAACGCTCTGGTCCGATCCGTCAGAAGGGCCTCTGCTTCTCCAACCGTTGGCGTGAGACCGTCCGCTGGTTGCAGATACGTAGCCGTCATACCTTCGAGCCCTAACCACATGTCATGGTTGAAGTAATAGGGCACCGTCAAGATGATCTCATCGCCAGGCTCGGCGATTGCATTTACGACCATCGAAAACGCCTGGTTACAGCCGGCCGTAATACAGACATCGTCGACCGTGAGGTCTCCTCCATACATCGACGTCAGGTCTTCGAGAAGCGCCTCGCGGAGATGAGGCAATCCTCGGATAGGCCCGTATCGACTTCCATCGGGATGCCGAGCTATCTCCGCCATCCGTTGCTGGACTTCGGGGGCCGGAGCAAAACCCGGCGCCCCCTGCGACAGGTCGAGCAACGGCACACTCTCAGGCACCTGATCGAGCAGGTGGGCGTGGGCGCCGATTGGACTGTTGGGCTGGTTGAGCGTCCGCTTCTGCAATTTCACTCGGTGTCTCCTACCGGTTGCGGGATGACTTTGCCCGGATTCAGTATCCCCTTTGGATCCAGAGCGGCCTTAACCGTGCGGACAAGATCGAGTTCGACATCAGACTTTTGACGAGCAAGCCGTCGTCGCATGGTCTGGCCAACACCATGCTCAGCCGAGATCGTGCCGCCAAAGGACCAGGTCAGTTCATCAACAGCAGCCTCCAAAAGCGGACCCCGTTCGGTGTAGGCCTCCAAGTCGGTACCGGGGCCCGGATAGATACTGAAATGCATGTTCCCATCACCAACGTGACCAAACGCAAAGGTCTTTGTGCCGGCGACAATCGAGTCAACAAGCGGGCGAGCAGCATCAAAGAACTCGACAACCCGATCGACCGGTATGGCCATATCAAACTTGTGCTTGTTGCCCCACTCATCAAAGGTGAACGGCGGCGGCACCTCATCGCGAATGAACCACAGGTTGGCTTCTTGCTCGGCGGTCGAGGCAATAACGGCGTCGGTAATGAGTCCACCTTCGGCGGCGCTTGCAAGCGTCGCTGCAAGCACGTCATCAACCTCCTCACCTCCCGACATTCGTAACAGCACATACCAATCGCTCGGTTCGGCGAAGGGGTGCTGAGCTTGTGGAGCGCTTGCTTGCACACGGCGAATGCCATCTTCAGGCATGAGCTCAAAAGCGCTAACCAACCCGCTCGATTCGGCCCGGCAATGGTTAAACAAGGGCATCAGCGAATGCAGATCGTCGATGGCGACAAACGCCGTACGGTGCATGGACGGAAGCGGATGCAACACAAACACCGCACTGGTAACAATGCCGAGCGTCCCCTCCGTTCCGATAAATAACTGCTTGAGGTCAAGGCCTGTAGCGTCCTTGCGCAACGCCCGCAGACCATCCCAGATGCGACCATCGGGCAACACCACTTCAAGACCCAGGAGCTGGCTCCGGATCGAACCCCAGCGCAACACGTTGAGGCCGCCAGCATTCGTGCTGATAGCACCCCCGACTTGGGCCGATCCCCTCGCACCCCAATCGGGCGCAAAGAGCAACCCTTCCAACGCACACGCTTCGTGAAGCGCCTGGATCGTGACGCCAGCTTCGGCGGTGACCGTCGAGCGCTCGGCATCAACCGACACAATGGCGTTCATTCGAGTGAGCGATAAGACAACCGTCGGCTTCGCTTCGAGATGTCCATCAGCAAGCGGTACCGAACCACCGCACAAACCAGTGTTTCCCCCTTGGGGCACCACGGCAATCCCTTCGGAGTGACAGAGCGCCACAACCTCGGAGACTTCAGCTGTTGTAGCCGGACGCACAACCGCGACCGCAGCTCCCGAGTACTTACTGCCCCAATCGGTGACATACGTGCCGATGTCGTCAACAAGCACCCCCGCATCGCCAACGATCGATCGAAGCTGACCCACTACGTTCTCCATAGAAGAGAGAACGTAGTGGGTCCGATCGAGGCCTGCCTATGCCGTAGCTACCCAGACATTACGCAACGAGCTGTTCCTGGGCCTGGGCGAAGAGCCTTGTGACCGCAGCCCGTTGCGTTGGTTTAGCCGCACGGTCCGCGACCACCTCGGTACGGCTGGCAGTTACGCCACCCGCCCGAAAGAATCGCGTGCGAACAGTCCCAAGAATGACAACAGGGTCACCCTCAGAAAAGTTCAACACCGGACCAGGAGGATCGTCCCACTGCACCGGGACCGACCGTTTCCCGTTCTCGGTAACGGTTGTGACCTGCCAATTCATGACGTTGGTACCCGAGGGAAGCGTGCGCTCCACTGGTTCACTCGACAACGTCCCTTGCAACACGACGATATTCATCGTGGTCTCCATTCATGAGTTGTATGCAAGGGGGAAGTGCAGTTTTCCAAACTGTAGCGAGGCCCTATGACAGGACCCGCGAGCGCCTGACCACCTACGTGCTCGATCCCTCATACAGCGGCCCATGATCAATGTTGGGAAGCACGTGCTGAGCAAACAGATCCGCTTCGGCAACGTGGGTGTAACCGCTGAGAATAAACGCGCCCACACCAACCTCCCGATACGCGTGCAACTTGGCGAGAACCTGATCCGGGTCGCCAACAATTGCGGCGCCAGCGCCACTACGGGCTCGACCAACGCCGGTCCACAAGTTCTCCTCGACAAAGCCATCATCCTCAGCAGCGTCGCGAAGTGCGTTCTGTCGGGCAACACCCGCAGACGCAGTATCGAGAGACTTCTGACGGATCTTCTCGCCTTCGTCAATGTCCAACTTTGACAGCAACCGAGTAGCGGCCTCACGAGCCTCGGCCTCGGTTTCACGCACGATCACGTGCGCACGCAGCCCGTAGTTCATCTCCCGCCCATACGAGGTGGCGCGAGCCTGCATATCCGCAACTGTCTCGGCCACACCGCTCACGGTGTCTGGCCACGTAAGAAACACGTCGGCGTGCTCGGCTGCGGTGTCCTTGGCAGCCGGGCTAAACCCTCCGAAATAGAACGGTGGACACTTGCCCGAGACCGTCCGCATCCGTGGAGGATCTACAACCAGGTCAACAAAGTCACCGTGGAAGTCGATCGATTCACCGTTCAGCATCGCTCGAAGAACGGTCATCCATTCCTTCGTGCGCTGATACCGCGGCTCGGACTCGAGCGGCGCACCAGGGATATCGCTGGAGATGATGTTGATCGTCAAACGACCGTTAGCCATCTGGTCGATCGTTGCGAGCTGACGGGCGAGCTGCGGAAGCCACATTTCGCCCATGCGCACAGCGAGCAACAACTGAATCTGTTCGGTATGTGTTGCGATCGCCGCAGCAAACGACGTCGAGTCCATGCCGAGCTGATAGCCCGACGGCAAGAGCACATTGTCGTAGCCAAGACGGTCAGCGGTCGTGACGATGTCGGAACAATGCGACCAGCTGCTCTGCAGGCTCGAGTCGGGCACTCCGAGAAACTCATAGTCGTCATCACAAAGCGCACCGAACCACGAGATTTCTACTTTTCGCTCGGCACTTCCGGCCGAGATCCCCCGACCACCCTCAATAGGCTCGGCACTCATGGAAGAGGCACTCCTTCGCTCGCAACAACGATCTCATAGACATCGGTGCGATCGAGATGCACATCAAACGCTGCAGGCGCCGCGGTGAGGCGAGCAGGCGTTTGTGTGCCCAGCAGCGCCACGGGCTGAGAAGGATGCGCCAGAACAAACGCCGTTGCGAGCGTGGCACGGTCGACACCCTCGCGCTCAGCCAAACGGTCGATCGTGCTCAGCAACTCTGGGCGAACCCCTTCGCCACTGAAGAGTCGGCCTCCAGCGAGAGGACTCCATGCCAAGGGGACAACACCGTCTCTCATGGCACGATCAAAGGTCCCGTCACGCATTGGTTGCAGCTGAGCGACAGAGAACTCGGGTTGCGTAGCCACGATTGGCGCATCGAGATGGGCCGCCAGAGCGTCATACTGATCGACGTTGAAGTTCGACACACCAACCATCTTGATCTTTCCAGCAGCGATCAATCCATCGAGCGTCGCAGCCACCGAAGCAGGATGGGTAAACATGTCGGGCCGGTGGATCTGGTACAAGTCGATCGTGTCAACACCGAGTCGAGTCAACGACGCTTCAACAGCACTCGTGAGGTACTCGGGGCTCGAGTCGTAAGGCAACGGAGGCATGATGCCGCCCTTTGTTGCGAGGACCATGCGGTCACGAAGCTCGGGAGCAGCGGCGAGCACCTCACCCAGCCGCACCTCGTTTTGACCAAAGCCGGTGCCGCCGTGATCAAGTCCATACACATCGGCCGTATCGATCAGGTTCATTCCTGCATCGAGCGCCGCCTCGATCAATTCCTGATTCGCCGCAACACTTTCGGCGGTGAGCCGCCAGGTGCCATAGCCAAGAGGGCCGACCGTAGGGCCACCTGGCCCAAGCTGACGAAGGCTTGCAGTGACAAGATTTGAAGACGCTTCACTTGTTGACATTGCGCCAGAGTACATCAACTGGACGTGGTCTTTGCAAGCGTTTACATTCATTAAATATCAACAAAGTGAGAAGCTAGGCTATTCACATGACGAACAAGCATATCCGGTACGGAATCATCGGAACCGGAATGATGGGCATCGAGCACATCCAGAACATTCTGGCACTCGACGACACAAGCGTCGTCGCTATAGCTGATACCAACGAACAGTCACGGGTCGACGGGCTCACAGCTGCGGGGCCAGAGTGTGCGGTCTACACAGACCACAAAGACCTTCTCGCCGATAGCAACGTCGATGCGGTCGTGATCGTTACCCCCAACTTCACCCATATCGACGTCATGCGCGACGTCATTGCCTCAGGCAAACACGTCTTGTGCGAGAAACCGCTCTGCACCACAACACCGGACTGCCAAGAACTCATCGAGCTCAGTAACGGCTACGACGGCGTGGTTTGGGTCGGCCTCGAATACCGATACATGCCGGCCGTCGACGCACTGATCTCCGAAGTCCAAGCCGGCTTCGTAGGCGACGTCAAGATGGTCGCCATTCGCGAACACCGCTTCCCGTTCCTCGTCAAAGTCGACGACTGGAATCGACTGACCCGCAACACGGGCGGCACCCTGGTCGAAAAGACGTGCCACTACTTCGACCTCATGAACTTGATCATCGGCGAGCGCCCTATACAGGTCTACGCCTCAGGCAATCAAGCAGTAAACCACCTCGACGAGACCTACGACGGAGAGGCCAGCGACATCCTCGACAACGCCTACGTCATCGTCGATTACCCCGGCGGCAAACGAGCAATGCTCGACCTGTGCATGTTCGCCGACGCCACCAAAGACCAAGAGCAACTGTCGGTAGTTGGCGACAAGGGCAAGCTCGAAGCCCGAATCCCCATTTCCGAACTCCACCTCGGAACCCGAAGCGGCGCAGGTGTGGCCGATATCGGTGTTGTAGAGACCCGCCCCATTGTCAACGAAGACATCCGCCACGAGGGGCTGCACCACGGTGCGAGCTACCTCGAGCACGTCGACTTTGTGGACGCGGTTCGCGCTCACCGAGACGCTGGCGGCGGTACCGCTGGCGCCGAAGCCGTTGGCGAGCTTGGCACACTCGTCAGCGTAGAAGATGGCCTGTGGTCGGTAGCGATTGGTGAAGCCGCTCACCGTTCCATCGCCGAAAACCGGCCCGTAACCCTCGCCGAAGTTCTCAGCACTCCATAACGTCAGCCGCTCGGTCCAGCGCAGCACTGTTCACCAGCGCAGCACTGTTCACCAGCGCAGCACTGTTCACGCAGTCGCAACAGATCAGTAACGAGCCAGAATCAGTCGATCGCTACCGTTGTGACTCATGAGCATGACCAGGCAACACTCCAGCGTTTTGGCTTGCCAGCG
>JAVCKV010088542.1:0-20941 GCA_032274145.1 Herpochondria borealis | reverse complement strand
TTTACGCAAAATATTATCTGTTAGAAAATAGAGAATTAAAGATCTACGCAAAAAAGCACCTTGTCGGAGGTTACCTTGAGTAAATTTTGGAAAATTATCACGCTCAAAGCGAAAAAAGAAAGTAAGTATAGAAAAATGGTTGCTGAGCAGTTCAATGAAACTTCATTGAGATCTATAGTAGATAAGTATGAAGCAAATTGTGAGCAGCTTAAGAAAGCGCAAAAGAATGTGGCAGACGCGGTGAGTGCTAGAAGTGATGCAAAGAAACTGGTGGATAGATTTGATGAATTGAATACTTGGGAATTTAATTTTGAAGGAATTGTTAGAGAAGAAGCTCGGGGGTTATTAATGAAGAATTTTGAGGCTTTGAGTGTGGATAGTATTGTAGCAAAAGCGCCGATAGAGGCGAGAGTGAAGGCCGCGAAGCTTCACGCACTGGCCAAGAAGCATGAATACACTTCTAATTTAAAGACGTATTTAAAAACGGAGATAGATGATCGACAACAGAGGGTTGCCAGTATTAGTAGAGTGAGAAACAAATGGAGACGTAATCCTAGTGGATCTGTTAGAGGTGATAAGACAAAGTGGCTTCAAGGAATTCCGGCTATGAAAGCTGAAGGGACTCGTAAGCGTCTAGGCTGGTCGCAAAGGATGAGAGGCTCTATAGGCAGCTATAATGACTATGGCGCCTATGGTGCTTATTATTATTCGAGCAGTATGCATCACCATGGATTTTTAGCTTATGATGTTTTCAATACTCAAGGTAGTTCTAGAATGCCACATGAGAGTTTTAGTAATGAGGTTCTTCCTGAGATAGGGCAGTTCAGAGAAGATCACACTACTTCTGAGTGGATAGATGCTGCGGTGCTTGATGAGGCCCTTGATCTAGGAGAAAATCCCAGTGTCTCAGAAGATGAAGCTATTTTAGCTGATGATATTGTAATGGGAGATTTTTCTGAAGATATCGATGGTGATATAGGTGCTGAAGTTAGTGATGCAGATGGTGTTGATTTTGGGGATATGGACAGTGAGGTCGATGCTATTGAATCGATGATAGATGATGAACCAGACGATGCCGCTGACATTGATGATGCTTCTTAAAGTTTTTTGATAAACTTCTAAAATAGCCGATCAAGAAATTAGAGGCTCTTCGTGGAATTGCGTGGAGAGTTTAGATCTCCCACAAAATCAGCTACAGGCTACAAACGCCGATGTTTCATTAAGGCGAGGACAACTCTTTGAGTCGGGAGGCCCCATGATAGCATGGTTCATGCCCTTCGGCTCATCTTAACTTAAGGGCTTGAAGATGGGGTTCAGGGGGCTTGGGATCCGACTCCAAGCGTTCCCGGAGGCTTCTTGAAACCACGAAAGACCACCGAGTAGCATAAAATACCACGAAGAACTCATATTATCCCGTCTCGTATGTATAGGTCTGAAGACCAAGATAGCTTTATACTGTGATGGAAGAAAGGGACCGCTGGGCAATAGGAGTTGCTTACTGACAGATAAAAATGGAGATACCCACTCATTTAAATTTGAAACCTTCTATAATAGCTACGATGCTTTAGCTTTAGCCGGATATGAGAAAAAGCCTACTAAGGCGGAGTCTATGGATGATATAAGTGAGTTGTTCGATTAATCACTTCTTGGCTTTACGGGTGCAGACGTAGATCATATGTCTGGGGCGCTTGGATTTGTGGTGAGCTTTGGCTGGGTGGGGTTCGACTTGGAAGCCGGATTTTTCTAGGAGCTTTTTGAATTTTGGTGCGGGTCCTGAGAGCCAGTAGGAGACGCGTCCATTTGGTGTTAGGATATTTTGAATTTGTTGAAGAAATTCTGGTGTATAGAGACGGTTGTTGCCTTCGGTGATGAGGTCGTCGGGGGTGTTGTCGATGTCCAACAAAAGGGCGTCGTATGTGTTGTTGGATTTGTTATGGATGGTGTCAAATAGATCACCTTGAGTGATCATGGTGCGTGGGTCATCTAGTAGGGGGCCGTTGTGTTCGACTAGAAAGGTTCTGTTCCATTCTATGAGTGGAGGCATTAGCTCAGCCACTTCTACGAGTGCAGGGCTGCCTACTAGCTCTAGTGTTCTTTTCAAGGTAAAGCCAAGTCCTAGACCACCGATCAAAATACGTGGATGGGCGGGTCTCGTTTTCTTTCCCTCAAGGATTTCAGAGCATCCAACTTCAGCTAGGAGTTGTTCCGAGTAGGTATAGAGCGTGCTCATCAAGTCATATCCGTTATACTTCAGGTAGAATTCTCCATCGTGTTTATGCAGCGAAAAAACTGTTCCGTCATCTATCCTAGATTCGCCGAGATCTTCAAAAGGTTTCATACACATCACCATCATTGAAAATCTGTTACGAGCAAGTCTATAGTGTCCAACAGCGCAAGAACGTGTGGCTTTCAGGTTATTGGGACTGGGTGGTTGGTAACCATTGTTGCGATAATATAGGGTGTGAGTTTTTATTGCATTGTTTGGTATTGGGTGAATAGTGGGCTATATTATTTTATGCATCTCGTTCTAACAGTCATCGGAGTAGTGATTATTGGTGTGGCGCTGCGGTCTTGCAGGCTGCGGGTGCTGCGGAAGCTGGGTATGCTGGTGTATCTGATAGCGAGTGGTTTGGCTCTTTATTTTCTGACGGGGAGCGTGCTAGCAGGGTTGGCTGGGATGGGTGTTTGGTTTTTGTTGCCTTGGTTGGAGTTATTAACTCGGGTAAGAAGGTTGCGGTTACCGTTGAATAATAAATTGCAGCATAGGTTTCCGCCTAATGAGGATCATTTTCCGAATGCGGATGCGATGATAGCGGCATTGGAGGAAGCTGGGTTTGAGCATGCTAAGAACTGTGGCTGGGACTGGGCAGGGGCTTCACAGAGTTATCAATTTTTTTGGCATCCTGAGGAGCGGTGTGTTGCGGCGGTGTGTTTTTGTCAGCAGGCAAAGATTACTTTTTCTTTTGTGACGATTAGCTCGCGTGATCTGAATGGGTTTATGTGGCGTACGAGTAATTATCCATTTGCTCCTACGCTGAAGGAGGCGCCTAATGTGTGGCATAATCAGATAGGCTGTGGTGTGGAAACGGTGGACGCGATGCTAGCGAGCCATCATTATTTTATAACGCTGCACGGTGCTTGTCATGATGACCTGTGTATTCCATGTCCTGACTGTGTGGAGGAGGATGTGGAGCAGGACATGCGTAGTCAGATAGATTATAATCTTGAGAATGGATTGATAAGACTCACTGGTGATGGACATTTTAAGTATTCTTTTAAGGGGCTGTTCTTTTTGTGGAAGCAGTTTGTGAAGGATATGATTAGACTTTGCTAGATTAAGTATAAATTTTAAATATAAAACAGAAATGATAACTGAAGAGAGTATTAAAGAGGCGTTGGCGCAGGTGAAGTATCCTGGGTTTTCGAGGGACATTGTGGCGTTTGGATTAGTGAAGGAGATCAAGCTAGATGGTGCTGATGTGGAGGTTACGATTTCTATGCAGACTAAGGATGCGAAGGTTCCTGAGCAAATTTTCAAAGATTGTCAGGATGCTCTGAATTCGATTTCGGGGATTGGTGAGACTCGCGTGAATATAGATGTGAAGGATCCGGACACCGCTGGTGGTGAGGGCGGCTCTAGTGGTGCTAAGTCTGCTATTCCTGGGATTAAAAAGGTGATTGCGGTGGGTTCGGGTAAAGGGGGCGTGGGGAAGTCTACGGTTTCTTCTAATCTTGCTGTGTCTTTGGCTAAGGCTGGGTATAAGGTGGGGCTTTGTGATTGTGATTTATATGGTCCTTCTACTGGGCAGATGTTTGGTACAGATCAGCAGCCGATGGCTAATGAGAAGGATGAGATTATCCCGATCGAGGCACATGGGGTGAAGCTGATGTCGATGAGTTTTCTAGTGGGTGAAGGTTCGCCAGTGATTGTGCGTGGTCCTTTGGCGACGCGTTATACGCAGCAGTTTTTGCGACAGGTGGAGTGGGGACAGTTGGATTATTTAATCTTGGATCTGCCTCCTGGAACGGGAGATATTCAGCTGACTATTGTGCAGACGGTGGCGCTGGATGGTGCGGTGATAGTGACGACTCCACAGGAGGTGGCTCTTATTGATGCGCGGAAGGCGGCGACGATGTTTGCCAAGGTGAATGTGGATATTCTAGGTGTGGTGGAGAATATGTCTTGGTTTGAGTGCGCTCATGGCGAGCGTTATCATATCTTCGGTGACGGTGGTGGTGTGACTGAAGCTGAGAGGCTTAAGGTGCCTCTGCTAGGTCAGGTGCCTATTGATGTGCATACGCGAGAGTGTGCTGATGCGGGCATGCCTGTGGCTCTCTTGAGTGAGGCGGAGAGTGTGACTAGTGGTGCTTTCAAGGAGATTGCTGAGAGGCTTGTTGAGGTTGTGAGTAAATAAAGTTTCTGTATGAGTGAACTGGATAGAGATGAACTGATGGCGGAGGTGCGGGATCTTGAGATCAAGGCGAAGCGCCTTTCTCGGGAGTCTTTTTCTGGGGAGTATCATACTTCTTTTAAGGGGCAGGGGTTGGATTTTGAGGATTATCGGGAGTATCAGCATGGGGATGAGACGCGGTTTATAGACTGGAAAGTGACGGCGCGGATGAATGTGCCGCATATCCGGACGTTTCGTGAGGAGCGGGAGTTGAGTGTGCTGCTGGCGGTGGATATTTCTGGGTCTAACAGGTATGCTAGTGGAAGGCTTAGTAAGAAGCAGAAGGCGGCGCGGATCGCGGCGGTGTTGGCTTTTTGTGCGAAGTATAATGGGGATAAGGTCGGCTTGCTTTTGTTTACGGATAAGACGGAGTTGTATCTGCCGCCGGCGAAGGGTACGAAGCATGTGTTGCGGATTATCCGGGAGATTTTAGGGTTTGTGCCTGAGGGTAAGGGGACGAGTGTGGCGCATGCTTGTGATTTTATTAATAAGACGCTGAAGCGGAAGTCGCTGGTGTTTATGCTTTCAGATTTTATGGATCATGACTTCTCGAAGAAGCTGGGTGCGCTGGGGAAGCAGCATGAGACGATTGCGATGCGGATCTATGACCCTGTGGAGGAGGAGCTACCGATGGTGGGGAAGGTGAATCTTACAGATCCTGAGACGGGCTGGCAGACGATGGTGAATACGAATAATGCGAATGTGCGTATGGGGTATTCTAAGCTGAATAGACGTAGGCTGGAGGGTTTGCAGAAGACTTTTAATCGCTATAAGATAGCGAGTATGGAGGTGGCTACGGATGAGGATTTCTTGCCTGCGTTGCATAGATTATTTAAACGGATACATAAGTAGGAATTTATATGATAATGAGTGAGGAGTATGAGGTGCAGTTGGGGGAGAAGGTGGCGCGGGTTACTGAGATGTTTGGGGAGTTTTCTGGGGATGATGTTTTGCAGGAGCTACCAGAACTGGAAGTGTTTCGGTCTGAGCCGGTGAATTATCGGATGCGGGCGGAGTTCCGGGTCTGGCATGATGGGGATGATCTGTATTATATTATGTTTGATCAGGGATCTCGTGAGAAGTATCGGGTGGATGAATTTCCGGCGGCGAGTGCGGGGATCAATGCGTTGATGCCGGTGTTGATTGAGAAGATTAAGGGGAATGAAGTTTTGAGAAAGAAGGTTTTTCAGGTGGACTTTTTATCGACGTTGAGTGGGGAGATGCTGGTGAGTTTGTTGTATCATCGGCAGCTTGATGATGTGTGGCAGGTGGAGGCTGAGGCGCTGCGGGCGGAGTTGTTAGAGTGTGGGTTTGCGGTGGATTTGATAGGTCGGGCGCGAAAGCAGAAGATTGTCTTAGGTCGGGAGTTTGTGATCGAGAGGTTGGTGGTGCATGGAGATGAGTTTGTTTACAAGCAGGTGGAGAATAGTTTCACGCAACCGAATGGTAAGGTGGCGGTGAAGATGCTGGAGTGGGCAGTGGATTGTTCACGTGGTTGCGAGGGTGTTGGACAAGGTGATTTATTAGAGTTGTATTGTGGGAATGGGAATTTCTCGCTGGCCTTGGCGCAAAATTTTGATCGGGTCTTAGCGACTGAGTTGGCGAAGCCTTCAGTGGAGGCAGCACAATATAATATAGCGGCTAATGGTTCTGATAATGTGAAAATTGCGCGTTTGTCTGCGGAGGAATTTACCGAAGCTATGCGTGGGGAGCGGGAGTTTAGTCGACTTAAGCAGCAGGATATTGTGCTGAGTGAGTATGATTTTAGGACGGTGTTTGTGGATCCGCCGAGATCTGGGATGGATGCAGAGTCTGTGGCGATGGTGCAGGAGTATGAGAGGATTCTTTACATTTCGTGCAATCCTATCACGCTTTGTGAGAACTTACAGACGCTGACGAAGACGCATAAAATCACGAGGTTGGCGATGTTTGATCAGTTTCCTTTTACGCATCATATTGAGGCGGGGGTGTTACTTGAGCGGAGGTAAGTTTTTGAGTGTTTTGATTTCGTCAATTTAGTAACGAATTTACTTGTACATGTGTCAGATGATAATCCTAGTATTAGTATTTTGTTGTGTGCTGCTAAGGATGAATAGGTAATGGGGTTTGCGATGGGTAGATCTATGTTACCGGCCTTGATTTCGGAGTATTAAACACAGCTGCCGGATAAGAAGTTATTGCAAGCGAAGCTTCAAGAATCCATGCTGGCCATGGAAGTTGATGATGAAGAGATCTAAGAAAAAATTAATTATGACAAGACCTGATAAGAGAGAGATAAATGAGTTACGCCCTATTACGTTTACCCCGAATGTGGCGCCACATGCTACGGGTTCTGTTTTGGTGTCGTTTGGTGATACGCGAGTTATCTGTGCTTGTACTATTGAGGAGAATATTCCTGGGTGGATGAAGTATCAGAAGATCAAGGGTGGCTGGCTGACAGCGGAGTATTCTATGTTGCCTTATTCGACTTTGGACAGGAAACGCAGGGATATTTCTCAGGGGAAGTTGGATGGGAGATCATCTGAGATTCAGAGATTGATAGGGAGATCACTGCGCGCGGTGGTGGATTTGAAAATGCTGGGTCATAGGACTTTATGGATTGACTGTGATGTACTGCAGGCGGATGGGGGAACTCGGACGGCATCGATTACTGGTGGTGCAGTGGCGGTTGCTATTGCGTTGAATAAGTTGGTGGCTGAGGGGAAGATAAAGCAATCTCCGATGAAGAAGTTGATCGCAGCGGTAAGTGCAGGGGTTTATGAAAAGACACCTGTGCTGGATTTAAATTATCCTGAGGATAGGGATGCTACGGTGGACTTTAATGTGGTGATGACGGAGGATCTTGAGTTTGTTGAGATTCAAGGTGCGGGTGAGGAGGCTACATTCAGTCGGGCTGAGATGAATGCAATGTTGGATCATACCGAGGCAGGGATTAAAGATATAACAGAGTTACAGAAGAAGGCTATTGCTGATGCTGAGCGCGCTGGTCCTGAGGATTTACAGGGTTTGGCAGATGCCTTCCGATAGAGTGTAGAGCTATGGTATAAGGTTGACATTTTTTCATACCTGTAGATACACAAGGCGTTCTGATTATTTTCAGAGCGTAGATTAAGTGATGATGAATTCAGATTCGACTAAGCAAGCTTGGCTAGCCCATTTTTTTGCATGGGTAGGGGGTGTGCTATGGGCATTGACTCTATTCACACAAGCATGGGAGGTAGTACCTCATATGCCTATGAGATTGGGCAATGGTCAGTTTGGGTTTAATCTTATTATCTTTGCGTTTTTGTTTTTAATTGGAGGTATTATTGGCGGTTATTGGTGGAGGTTCTGCTGTTGGCTTGGGGGTGACTGGAGCGGTGTTTTATTCATTGTGGCGTTGAGTTGGTTTGTGTTTTCTACCGCCTCTGTTTCGGGCTATGTAAGTCAGGTTGTATACTATATTGTCTCTGGGTTGATTTTATTTGGAGGTATGATTTATGCCTTTAAAAGTAAGCCTAATGATAGTGAGAGACCATTACGCATTGTTGAAGCTCGGTCATGTGGTCTGTGGTTACGTGAATTACGTCCTTCCAATGTATTTTTCTTTATCTTTTTTCTGCTGGCTTTATGGACTAATAATTTGATGGCTGCGCTGAAACTGGATATTTCTACGGCTGAGCTTGTTAGTGTGATTATTGGTCGGTTTTGTTTTGCTGGCTTTTTGTCTGTAGGTTTATTTCTTTTAGCTGAAATTAGTATGAGAGCGATGCCTGTGAAGTCTCGTTGGTTGGTTTGGGGTGTGTTGGCGTTGATCCCGGTGGTGGTGATTAGTGATACGTGGTTGAGCCAGCTTTATGGGCGTAGTACTTTAGAGCTAATGAATAGTCTAACAGCAACGGGGGAGCTGGATGTTGTGAAGGAGCTCAAGGGTGGTGGCTTCCATCATATTAGTGCGCTGTTTGTGAAGTGGTCTCTACTGGGTGTGTATGTTTTGGCGATAGGTGGGACTTATATTTTGTGGTTAGTGTCTAAACGTTTGAAATTTAAGATGTCGCTTTTAAGAGGGTTGGTGATGTTGGTTGTATTTTACTTCTTAAGTGTGGGTGAGCAGTATGTAGGTAAGCAGTGGAAAAATCTTACTTCGTGGCAGCAAGAGTATAAATTGTACATGCTAAACCAGGGATTGATTTCGCCGAAGTTGGGCTTAGCGGATTTTGTGGTAGAATTTAGGGACTATCAGTTTGAGTCTCAAGGGTCATCTGTGCGGCCTAAGGAAGAGTTACCAGATGTTTATGTATTCATGGTTGAGAGTATGCGACATGATAGTATGGACGCGAAGACTACTCCTTTCTTGATGGAGTTAATGAAGGAGTGTCAACCGCTCGAGTCGACTTGGTCTGGCTCGAATGCGACTCATCTTTCATGGTATAGTATGTTTTATAGTAAGCCTGCTGTGTTCTGGATGCAGGATTTAGAGGCTATTCCAGATAGGGAAAATTATGATGGTTCTCCGATTTTAAATGAGCTACGAGGTTTGGGCTACGGTCTTGAAATTCGGGCTGTGTGTGATTTAGGGTATAAGGATTTTGGGTTGTTGAACTTTGGTACTGATGGAAATTTATGTGATGTGTTAGAGCATTCTGTGGATGGTAATGAACTGACTGAGTATGATATTCCAGGGCGTGAACAGATTGTATTTAAAAGGCTACAAGATTCAGTAAGGGGTGAAGCGGTCGAGGGAGGTAAGTTTTATTATACTGCGTTAGATTCTCCTCATTATAATTATTATTGGGGTGATGACTTTGAGGTGCCTTACAAAGAATATAAGGGAGACATTTCGTTTCCGTTATTTCCAACTAAAGATGAGGTAAGGCTTTATCATAACCGATATTTAAATTCTGTTTCGTGGGTTGATTTTCAGCTGAAGGAGTTTTGTGATTTCCTCAAAGCGGAAGGACGATATGAGAATAGTATTATCGTTATTACCGGGGATCATGGTGAAGAGTTTCAGGAACTCGGTGGCTGGTGCCATTGCACTAGTCTTATGCCTGAGCAGACTAAGGTTCCGATCCTCATTAAGTGGCCGAGTTCGATGGGTGATGCTCCTGCGAAGAAGCTAGCGAGCCATCAAGATGTGATGCCTAGTATCCTCTCTTACTTGGGTGTCTCTGCGGAATCGATGAAGACGATGGCGGGTACTAATTTATTAAGTAAAAATGATGACCAAGCTCATACTGTTATGGTGTCTACTGCATTTGCGAATAAGAATGGTGAAACGATGATGCTGAAGCGGGATGGCTATACTGCTTATTTCTCATGGGACAGACCGTGGGAGCCTAGAGTTCCGGATGAGATGAGGCTGGAGCGTATTGTTGACCCTGAAGGGAAATTGTTAAAATTTAAAAACGCAGACTTCGAGGCAAAGCTTAAGGAGCTTTTCCCTGATGCCTTAGATAAGTATTTCAAATCATTGAGAGAGCTCAACTGAAGCGATTATTCTTTTTTAATAGGGTGATTTGTTTAAAGGTGGTTTAGCAAAAATGAATAAGAAGTATTTACCCAATTTAGATTTTTTAAGAGTGATAGCGGCTTATTTCGTACTGCTGTATCATTTTAATTGGGGTGGTGATGACCCGTTGTCTCAATTATTTACCTATGGGTATTTAGGGGTGTATGTGTTTTTCTGTATTTCGGGATTTATCTCTCCTTTAGCCATGCGGTGGTCTGGGTATGAGCTAAAGGATTGGAAAAGTTTTTTGGTTAGTAGGTTTTTTCGTTTATATCCAGCCTTTGCCGTTATTGCTCTATTAGAGATTTTTTTGTATGCGAATGGTAGCTGGATGGGATACAGCTATAAGTTTGATCAGTTAACATTGACTCAAGTGGTAACTAATTTTACTTGGACTGCGGCGTTCTTTGGTGAAGATTGGCTGGTGCCTGTATTTTGGACTTTAGCGATAGAGGCGCAGTTTATTATCGCTATGTTATTTATTTATCCACTGTTGGAGCATAAGAATGAATGGGTAAGAGTATTGCCTATTGCGGTGTTTATTGCCGCTAGTTATTATGCGCGAAGAGGGGATACATTATTTAGTTATTCAGCCATTTTTGGAATGGGAATGTTGGTTTATCTTCACTATGTGAAAAACATTAGGCCTGTTGTTTTACTGTTACTATTGGGTTTAGCTTATTTTAGTTATGCTGAACGAGTATCAATGAGGTTTGCTTTAACAGCTCTTGGAACGGCAGTATTTATTCTTTCTATACCCAATTTGAAGTTTAAATTCATTCCTTATTTTGGAAAATTTGCTTACTCGTTTTTCCTTATTCATATCACGTTTGGAGGGGCTGCGATGTTCTACATGAGATTTTTTCCTGAGGAGTGGTATTATCAACTGGCAAGGGTTTTTGTGGCTAGCCTGGTTTCGTTTCTTGCGGCTTGGGTTTTTTATCATAAGGTAGAAAAGCCGTTTCACGCTTACTCCAGAAAGATTAAGGCTCGCAAAGATCTTCAGGGTAAATGATTTTAAAGGAGGTTTGTAGCTGTTTATAGAACACAAAAAAACCGCATTCAGCGGTTAGCTGATTGCGGTTTTATAAAAGTTTTTGATGCAGATTAGGTAGTTTAGCCACCAATCTCAGTGCGACCAGAAAGTGATGCTCCCTCTTCCATGCTGAGCATTTTGGTTTTGATGTCTCCATCTAATTTGGAGTTTGGCTTCAGTTCACAGCGGTCTGATGTGATGGTTCCTTCAACTCTACCGTAGAGCTTTACTTCACCAGCGATGATGTCGCCTTTAATATTAGCGTTTTCGCCGATGGTTACATGTCCGCCATCTGATCTGATTTCACCTTCAATTTTACCATCAATGATCATGTCGTTAGAGAACTTGATAGTTCCTTCGATTTCGATTCCACTTGCGAGAACATTTGTTGCATTAGCCATAGATTAGAAATGTGCATGGTTAAATTACGATTAGCAATAAAATTTTAAAAATTTTAGACTGTAAGTTTTAGGCTACGCTAGGAAATAATTTGGAATAACTTGGATCTGAATTACTCTTAGAATTATAATGAATCAATCTTTTCGCTCTAAAACAATAGGTGCTACTTTGGCTTTAACGGGTCTTAGTTTAATTGGATATGCTCAGGATAAGGCTGCTCCAGGCAAGGATGACAAACCAGCCACACTAAGCGAGCGTCTTATTGCTCGTGAAAATGGAGGCTCTAAAAAAGTAACGAAAGACATAAAAGCTGAATTTGCCAAAGGAATAGCAGCGATTAAAGAAGCTAAGGCTGTAGATAATGCCAAGAATATAGATGATGTTGCTCCTGGCTTTACGCTGAAGAATGCGACTGGTAAGAAGGTCACTTTGGTTGAAGAGCTGAAGAAAGGTCCAGTCGTGCTAACGTGGTATCGCGGTGGCTGGTGTCCGTATTGTAATATTACGATGCAGGCGATGCAGGAGGTGTTACCTGAGATCAAATCTGCTGGTGGTAGTCTCATCGCTCTGACGCCAGAACTTCCTGATAAGACTCTGACTACGATGGAGAAGAATGGGTTGGAATTTGAAGTTCTGACTGATCTGAATCATCAAGTGGCTAAAGAGTATGGCTTGCTTTTTAAGCTGACCCCTGAGGTAGAGAAACTTTATGGTAAGTTTTTTGATCTGAAGGCATTTAATGGGGCAGATGCAGGGACTGACACTCTTCCATTAGCGGCGACTTATATAGTAGGACAGGACCGGAAAATCCTATGGTCGTTCTTACACCATGATTATCGTAAGAGAGCTGAGCCGAAGAATATTGTGAATTTTTTAAATAAGCTACAAGAGGAAAGCAAAGCGCAGAAGTAATTCTTAGCCCCAGAGCTCTCTCCACTCTTTAGGCAGGCGCTGAGGTCTGCCAGGGTTACCATCCGAGCGCATTTGCACCATGGCGAGTGATTGACGGCAGGTAATAAGACATTTTTCGATTCCTTCTGCATAGATCTCGAAGGCGCACCAAAATTTCACTTTCTCGACGGTCTCGAGTCTGCCTTTTATGGTCAGCTTATGACCTAGTGTGGCTGGTGAGCGGTAGTCAACCTCAGTGCGAAGAACCACGGGGAAGAGTCCTGTGTCGGCCATGGTCTTAAGATCCATACCTAGTTTTTCGGTGGCCAACTTAGTGCGGCAGGTTTCTATCATGCGCAGATAGGCGAGGTTATGCACCACTCCTCCTATGTCTGTATCAAAAAACATCACTTCTTCATGAGTGGTGTAACTAGGCATTTCTGTGTTCATGTGAGGATAATATGCAAGCTTCTTAAAAATTTAAAGCATGGATCTTGATGTAAGGTAGGTGAGTGTGTAATGTAATAGTAAGTATCAATAATTAATAAACACTATTACCACTATGAAACGCACGTTATTAGCCATCACATTTTCTTACGCGAGCAGCGGTATTATCTATGCTGATAGTGCTTATGTCGCTCCTCAAGCAGTTAAAATTATGTTTCACGTGGATAAGCTGCCGATTGATCAGGGAATGCGTAAGCGGCTATCGAAGCATCTTATGGTGCTGGCGCAAAGGAAGCATGATGGTAGTGCTTTTGAGCATAGGCTTACGGCTCAGGTCTTGATGTTGGCTATGAGAGTGGACCGTGAGAACACTTCAGCTATTAAATTAAATAAGAATTTAGCTAAGGGGGGTAAACTGCCAGTATCTAATATACAGGCTAAAGTTAAAGCACTGAAGAAACTTCGCAGCATTATAGAATTACTTTCTAAAACTGAGGAGGACAGTGAGGCGAGGGTATTAGAAACTTATCTAAAAGATGTTTTCATAGGATTAGACAAGAATAGTCCATTATCTGATTCACATGAGCAAAATAACGATCGCTGGGATGGGATAGTGCCAGCTTTTGACAAAAAAAGAGCAGATATAGATAAGCCTGATCGTTCTAGAAATGGAGATGATATGGCAAGTGCTAATGCCCCAAACCTGAATTCAAGTGATACAAACGAAGTTGAACCTGTCCCACCAGAGCCGGACAAGAATGAAAAATCACAAGAATTTGTAAATTGGACAACGCATAGCAGCGGGATTAAGACACCTCTGACATTATTTAAAAAGCTTGATGAAGACAGAGTGGAGTATCGCTTTGAAATAGTGACTATGAACACGCAGATTTTTCCTCGTGTGAAAATGGAATCTAACTTGAGCCTTGAATTGAAACCTTGGGCTGATGAGGAACAAATAGAAATTTTCGAAAGCAGGATAGACCCGCTTATGAAAACTGTGTTTGGTAAATACGAATCTGTTAAGGTAGAAATCACGACGTCAGGATCGCTCAGTGAAAGGAGCAAAACAAAAATATTGCTGCCACTTTTTCTCCAGCTTAAGGCTTCACAGAACAATATACAGATCAGAGAGGGGATTTGTGTGATGGGTAGGCTATCTAAGAATATGGTTACTCGAGACTCTAATTTTTGGCAGACACTTAAGTTACTAAGAAATAGTGATTTTAAGAATCACCGGCTACTCGTCCCATCAAATGCAGAGATAGATTTGAAACAATTAATAGCATTAGAAGAGGAAGATTTTTTTGTGCGGAATGAAGTTCTAGTGATCTCGAATATAGATGAATCTATGGATTTTATCGGGAAGACTGAGAAATCTGCCATCAATGAAGCGTCAGATGAGTTTGCCAAAATCCAGGCAATTATAGGAACTAAATCTGTAGGAGCATTTGCTGTAAACAAGCAAGTAAGGTCTAAGTTAGAAGAAATACTCACCAAAAACCCTAACCATTTATCTGCTAAAATGATTTTGCTTAGAGGAGATGCATCACGTCCTAGGAAATTAGATCGCTATTTCATAGCAGATGAACTCAACCGACTACTTAAGAAAACGTCTTTTATTAACAAAAGAACACAATACGGAATTAATGTTAGATCCCTAGCGTCTTTGGTTGGAAAAATCGAAGTTAAAGTTGCTGAATTAGAGCCTTTTCTGAATGTTGATGATCGAGAGCTTACTTCTTATCTAAACGATGTTAAGGATGATCTTGAAACGCTCTTACGTGCCAAAGGAAAACTAGACAAGCGTGAATCGGCTGTAACATTGAGAGGGGTCACCCAAGGGTTAGGCAATTTCAAAATCAACTACGCAAAGGCTAAAAATTACTTGGGTGAGATATTGAGTAAACCGCCAAAAAATTAGGCTTTCGGACCATACTCAATGATTAGTCAGAAATAGCACTTAACTTTTCTGGGCAATAATGTAGCCACTGCTAACCAGAGTATCGCTGACCTATAAAACCATAAACCTCCGAGAAACCCATAAATTGCGTAGAATGAAGCCTAAGAATACTGAGATATGAGGCTATAAAACGTAAAAATATCCAGCCAAACAAAAAATATGCATTTTTTTTAAAAGATAGCTTGATTAATTGGTCACTTTAGAAGAGTCTCCGCCCGCACCAAGGGAATGTTTCGGCATTCAAACAAAGATTTTTTAAAGATCGGGGAGTAGCTCAGCTTGGTAGAGCGCTGCGTTTGGGACGCAGATGTCGCAGGTTCGAATCCTGTCTCCCCGACCATTTAACGATAAGGCCGGCTTTTTGTTTAAGGGTCGTTTTTTTATCTAGAGAGAACCTGCCAGCCGGTATTGAGACGCTTTAGTTTGTATAGAAAGCAGCCTCCCTCTGGCCAGTTATCCGAGCCCCCTTTGACTTCATAATGATCTTTTTCAGGGAGTCTTGAGATACGGAGTTGTATTTGCTCTCCATCTCCAGTGATGAGTAGTGTATCACCCTCTAGTTTATCCATTCTATGAATCCAGCCATCAATATGGGCTAGTGGGCAATGAGGAGGTGGGCACTCCCGTACTGGTAGGGATTTGATTAATTGTTTGAGGTCTATGGAATACGGGACTTGCTGTATGTCTTTGACAACAGGGTTTTCGAATGGATCACGGTTATCTACGGGAATCTTCTGCGATGCGCAGGAAGTAATGAAGACGAAGGCTAGAAGGAATAAATGGAGTCCCGCGCTTGGTTTTAGTTTTGATTGTGAAGTGGTTGAAAAGAGTAGCAATAGTTACGGAAACGATATGCCCAAATAGCATTACTCTTTATCACTTATTTCGATAGCTGTATAAAATGTGATTAGAAATTAAGAGGATCATTATTAGTGAATTGAATTCAAGAAAGATTAGATCTGTTCTATGCGTATCTTGTCTGCTAGAGTATGCATAACAGAAACCTTAGAGTACATAGCTAAAGAATCCCAAAATCATGAATACATCTTCTACAATAATAAATAAGTTAACTTATAAAGCATCCTTTCTTCTAGCAGCCATGTTTTTAGCGATGACTTGTAATCCTGTATCCGCTAGTAAACCCGATTCATTTCCCGGTAAAAAATCTCTTTTTGAAGGTAAGTTTGAAATGTTCAAAAAGGGTGGGAATATCGTAGTTGTTCCTAAAAAAATAGCGAAAGGAAAGCCCTGGGTGTGGCGGGCCAGATTCTGGAAGCATGAACCTCAGTTTGATCTCGCGATGTTAGAAAAAGGATACCATGTGGTCTATTGTAATGTTGGAGGGCTACTTGGTAACAAGGTAGCTGTGGAGCGTTGGAATAAATATTACAAGTGGTTAGTTAAAGATCATGGTTTTGCTAAGAAAGCAGTTTTAGAAGGAATGAGCCGAGGCGGCATGATCGTTTATAATTGGGCAATAGCGAATCCAGATAAAGTTGCAGCTATCTACGGTGACGCCCCAGTGATGGACCTTAAGAGTTGGCCTGGTGCTGGAAACAAGATGACATTGAAGGCCTATTCATTTAAAGACGTAGCTGAAGCAGAGTCTTACAAAGGTTATCCTGTTGATAATCTAAAGTCGCTTGCTAAGGCTGGTGTTCCTATCATTCACGTTGTGGGTGATGCCGATAAGGTTGTTCCTGTATCAGAGAACACAGCTATTGCTGAGAAACGTTATAAGGAGCTAGGTGGCATCTTCGAAGTGATCCACAAGAAAGGTATTGGTCATCATCCCCATTCGGTAAAAGATCCCAAGCCAATCGTTGATTTTATTGAAAAGCATGTCGAAAAGAAGCAGTGAAGGATCTTGTGATTTCAAAACAGATTATGAAGGCTGAAGTTCGCAAGAGAAATTTTAATTTTTTCCTTTAATATGAGTTAATTTCTTTTAAGAGCAAAACAAATGCTAGGCTGCGTTTGGTAGGTTGTGACTAGCTAGTCAATTCAGTTGTACATGACCAACAAACTTCGAAATTCGCGGGATTCATTTCATTACATTTGGGGCAGCTTACATCAGGAGAATTACTTTCCTTTTGCTCTAGTTCGATGACCTCTTTTAAAATTTCCAATGCACGATCGCAATCCTCATCATTCATAACACAGAGTGCGGGATAGAAAACTGGAATAGGTATTTCAGTCATAGCGATGGTTTCATTTTTGATAAGCGTAGCGATGTCCTGCTCTTCTAGTTTTCTCTGGTAAAAAGTCACCTTGAGGAGGTTAGCATCTCTGAAAATTTCTATCATGCTGTAAGTATAGTGGAGGTAAGAATATATGAAAATTATAAAATGGGCTGATGAACCTACCTGTAGCTGGGACAGTCGTTACTCTATAACAAAGAATAATATTACGGCAGAAGATGAATATCCTAAATTGTATGGGAGAAGACTACGGTGACTAATAAAAAAGCTCTCAAGGTTCAACCTTGAGAGCTTTTTAAAATTCAGTTAGAAGTTGTTAGATTACTTCTTGTAGATTGTCTTACCTGTCGAAAGGAGGTCGTCACAGGCTGTCTTGAGTCTGTCACAGACGCCTTGCTCACCTTTCTTGATGTAGGAGCGTGGGTCGTACTTTCCTTTTACGCCTACTTCGCCGTCTATCTTGAGGACAGATTCGATGTTCTCGCAGATGTGAGTCACGATAGGGCGGGTGAATGCGTATTGAGTATCAGTGTCGATATTCATTTTGATCACACCGTAGCCGAGTGTCTCGCGGATGTCTTCTAGGTCTGAGCCTGAGCCGCCGTGGAAAACGAAGTCCATTTCTGCTTCTGCACCGTGTTTCTCGATCACTGCTGCCTGTCCGTCGCGGAGGATGGTTGGCTTGAGCTTCACTGAGCCTGGCTTGTATGCGCCGTGGACATTTCCGAAGGTCGCTGCGAACATGAATCTGCCGATAGGAGCGAGTGTCTCGTAGACCTGGATCATGTCTTCTGTGGTGGTGTAAAGTTTCTCTGCTGGGAGATCTGATGTGTCGTGTCCGTCTTCTTCGCCGCCTACGCATCCTGCTTCTACTTCGAGGATGATGTTGAGTTCAGCACACTCCTTGAGGAGGCCCTTTGAGATCTCCATGTTTTGGTCGAGATCTACTACGGAGCCATCGAACATGTGTGACTGGAAGAGTGGACCCTTGCCTTCTGCGATGCGCTCACGTGAAGCTTGGAGAAGTGGTTTGAGGAAGCTATCAACTTTAGCTGGATGACAGTGATCTGTGTGAAGAGCTACGAAGATGTCGTATTTTTCAGCCAGTCTATGAGTCGCTTCCGCGAGGACGATAGCACCGTATGCCTCGTCTGCTACTGCGAGTCCTGATGCGAAAGATCCACCACCTGTAGAGACTTGGATGATACCATCTGAGCCCGCTTCTGCGAAGGCTTTGAGCGAACCATTGATGGTAGCGAGTGAGGTGACGTTGATGGCTGGGTATGCATAGCCGCCTTCTTGGGCAGCATCTAGCATTTGTGCGTATTGTTCTGGTGTTGCTACAGGCATGATTTTGGTGTGTTAAATAGTTAGGTGTTATGTTTTAGGTTAAAATGGGATGTCGTCGCCGCGTAGGTCGTCCATTGATGGCTCGGAGCCATCTTGAGTGTTGGAGAAGTCTGGCATGTCGTTTGAGCTGGTATTCGCTGCTGGAGCAGATTGACCACCACCACCACCACCACTTGATCCTGCTTGGATTTTCCAGCAGTTTAGATTTACGTAGTATTTGCCTTGGTATTCATTTCCACGGATATCAAAGCTCACGCTGACGGCTTGGCCTACAGCAAATTGATCGAGAAGTGCGCATTTGTCTTTGACGATTTCAAATTTAATGTCCTGCGGATATTTAGAGTCTCCAGTGGTGATTACGAATTCACGCTTAGTGAATCCTGATCCAAATGTCTGGATGTCGTTGATGATTTTTAAGTTCCCTTGTGCTTCGTACATGATGGCGCGATTGTGTCTTTTCTCTTTGTCTTGTCAACTCTGATATGGGCTCAAATCTGGCATAAAAGCAACAGCTGAATGTAGGGCGAAACTTTATTTTTTTAATGCTCGGAATCGGTCATTTCTTGATAACTATGATGCAGATAAGTAGAATAGGACTAGACTTATTGGTTTGGCGTTGGCGTCACTTTACAACGATAGAAACATCTATTTTGATTTATAGGGAGTAGATAGTTGACCCATTGAGTGTTTCCGTCATCAGAGAGAGTATTTGGGGCATTATTTATGGTCCATTTTCCTGAACCAGAATCACTCAAGTCAGTTGATGTTTCTAATTGATAACTTACCTCTAGTGAGTCAAAGTTCAGCGGGCGACGGAATTTAAATTCTATCTTATCCATTCCTGCATCATCTACGATTTGTATAGCAACAGAAGCATTGGCTGGGTCTCTGACCTTAGGGTCAAGGCCGAAGACCATTTCTTCGAAAGTAGAATAGTCATCGCCATCCATATCGGCATCACGTTCGACAGTGCCGATGTTGTCAAAATGAGTAATTTCCCAGTCATCGTTTAGTCCATTTCCGTCACTATCGAAGGGAGTGATAGAAACTTCATTTACTGTTATCAGCAATGTATCTACTCCAGTCTTGCCATCATTATCTGTCACGGTGAGCATGATGGTGTGAATTCCGTCGGCTAGACTAACAGTCGGACTTTCTATTGTTGCTATTACTATGCCGTTACTCTTCCATTCATAGCTAGTGATATTACCATCACTGTCTGATGAGGTTGAAGCGTTCAGGCTGACTGCTTCACCTGCCAGCGAGTCGGTATCAAACATAATTTGGTCATCACCAGCATTGGCAGATGGAGCACCTATGAATTTACCGATCCCGACTAGTGGTCTAGTGTCTTGGTGGAGGTTTACTTTAGCTGGGTTCTGGGTGGCTGATACATACTCACCCGTTGGTAGATTGAGGATATAGTCGCGAGGGCGCACGCCAAACCAGTGCTCGAAGTAGCCTGAATAGCTATGGATCACCTGCCGGTCATATCCAGCTTGTGCCTTGTAGGTGGCTACAATGTCATGCATGGCATCTTCAAAGGTGATTGGCGCCGCGGCATTTACTTTGAACCGTGTAGCAAGAGGTTCACTACGGATATCTTCCCACCAAGTTTCTTTGTCGGAATTTGGCCAGAGTCCTGTTAGATCATTCACCTCGAATCCTGACGATATTTTCTTGGTAGTGTTATTAGCAGCGGCTGCAGCTGTTGCGTAATTTACTATTGGAGTCAGCCAGTTTTTCACGGTGTTAACATTGTCATTATAAGACATGTATGCAGCGTGACCGATGGTGTCCATGATGTGCTCATTCATCGGTTTGGTAACACCGTTCCAGACGACATCTTGATTTCTCCATCGTGGGCGGAGTGCCTGAGAAATCATGATTTTGGGTGAATTTGCATCGACCCAGTCCTGCGCTATTTTCATCGTATCTAGAAGGTCATCGTAAACAGCGACATTGCCAGGTTCCTGATCCACATGAATACCAGAAACAGGGGTATTTGGGTGAGCAGTGTTGAAATTATGAACCGCCTCAGCCAAGCGCTTAATGGATTGCTTCTCGGTAGCGATCGTCATCCGAGAGTCGTTAGGGTCATCCCATAAATAGCACATGAGCCAGACTTGGATGCCTTTGCTATTTGCCTTAGCCACGAAGCTAGCAAACTCTGCTTCATCTGGAATGCTTGGCACTGCCTTATCGAGATCGGCCTTATGCCATTCCCACACAGCATTGTAGAAATAGAGTACTCGAATAGATTTATTTTCGCAGAAATCAAAGAACAGATCCTGCGACCCTTTGTAGTTATCAAAGAAGCGTGCTTTAGCATTTCTAGGTGCCTCGGGAGTAGGATCCCATGCGCGGTTTTCAGCCTTAGTGCCAGTGACCGAAGCAGGGTCCCAGACCCACATCGCACGGCGATCTGAGCAGTCAAAGAGATTCCACTTCTCACCACCATTCCACTCAGCGCCTCGTGCTAGGCTACTTAGAAAGATGGTCATTAGAGTGAGTATAGTAAGCTTAGATGGGGTCATATTTTTGTATGGATGGCGGTAGATATTTTAATAGGTAATCATTAATTAATACTCCAGAAAGGCAATAGTAAAATTTCTTATTGCCCTAGCCACCCTACCAGGGTGATCAAGCTAGGGAGAGTAGAAGCTCTCTAAATTCTATATCCATGAGTGCTGAGAACCTTTTGCGAGGTAT
>JAVCKV010088541.1:0-59347 GCA_032274145.1 Herpochondria borealis | reverse complement strand
TCTAGGATTATCACCTCATCAAATATTAGCTAGAGATTTGAACCCGCTGATGGCTTAAATTTTTGTCGTGTAATGTGGTGCGAAATAGTGCTTCGAATAAGATCCTTGCAGTCAGCAAGGATCATATTGCACTGTTAAAACAATCACTTAACGATGCTACCGACCCAGAAACCATGTCCAGATTGCGGTTTATCGTTGAGAAAAGCCAAGAGAATAAAAAGACCGATCAAGAAACAGAACTGGCCAGAATTTTAAGAATAATCAACACTCCAGAGGCTAGAAAAATTCTGAAAAACAAATCGATAAATATTAAATAATTATTATAAGTCATTCTCTATAAATAACCCCCAACTCTAAACAACCGAAATATAAACAATAGTGAATAACTTCTAGCCTACTAATTTACCACTGTAGCGACTCTGCAGCATACTATAATAAATATCTATTTTCTTACCCTTTCTATAATTACTATTTAATAAGTCCATTTCTGATTCGTAAATTCTCACTCTAATTTCTGAGTTTATTCTCGTCATTTTGTAACTTCGCTCTGTAGCATTCGTATCCATTATCATGCTATTTAGCTATTTTACCTATGAAAGAAAAAACCGATACCAGCTCATCACAGGCCTATCTCCAGAACATCAAGGAACTCGTCTCACGCGTTGTCGTGGGCCAGGACGTGGTGGTGGAGCGCTTACTCATTTCCCTACTTACTAGTGGTCATATTCTCTTAGAAGGCATGCCTGGACTGGCAAAAACTCTGCTAGTGAATACTCTTGCTAAAGCCATCCACCTAGATTTTAGCCGTGTGCAGTTCACGATAGATCTCTTGCCATCTGACATCCTAGGTTCAGAAATCCTCAATCAAGCCAGCGGCGAGTTCTACACTCATAAGGGGCCTATTTTCACAAACCTACTCCTAGCCGATGAGATAAACCGTGCCGCGCCTAAAGTTCAGGGCGCACTACTAGAAGCGATGCAGGAGCGCAAGGTCACTATTGGCAGCGAAACACATTCATTACCAACTCCATTTCTGGTAATCGCTACCCAGAACCCAATCGAGCAGAGTGGAACGTTTGAGTTACCGGAAGCACAATTAGACAGATTCTCACTATGTCACCGACTCACCTACCCTACCGTTGAAGAGGAAGAGGAAATTTTACGACGAAATCTGAAATTAGGAATCGATAAGAAAAAAGGCGGCGCTGTGGCGAAGACAGAATTTGACATGATCGGAGATGAGCAGGCAGGAAGCTCACAAGATCTAATCGATGCAATGGAAGCAGTACAAGAGGTCCACGTGAGCGAGGTATTTATTAAACACGTGGTAGATGTCGTCGAACGGACACGAAACCACGCAGATCTAGAAGTCGGCTGTAGTCCACGTGCTGGCATAGCTATCATCAAGGCATCACGTGCACGTGCGTTAATCCATGGTCGCGACTATGTGATCCCTGAAGATTTATTCGCACTTGCAGAAGATGTCATGCTGCACCGCGTGAGACTAAACTACGAGGCACTCGCAGGCGGCAGGTCTGGAGCTAGTGTTTTACAATCAATTCTAGAACAGTCTGTAGAATAAATGGAACAGTATTTAGAACATGCTGACCCGCTGGATAGCCGGCAATTCCTGATCGCAGTGAAGCGCATCGCGGATAGCCTGAGCTACGGCACTGACTCATCGCGCTTTCTGGGGCAAGGATTGGAGTATGTTCAGTCACGTCCATATCAACCTGGAGACCCAGTGAAAAGCATCGATTGGCGAGTCACTGCGCGCATGAGTAAGGTCTATGTAAAGGAGTATGAAGTTCCTAAATGCATTCCCGTCTGGCTCGTCGTTGACACCTCTTCATCCATGGCTATCAGCTCACTTCCCCTCAGTAAATACGCACTAGCAGTACAGACCGCTGGTGGTATAGCACTTGCATGTATGGACAGAGTTAGCCCAGTAGGAATACTCGGAGCTGGAGAAAAAAACATTCTCGTCAAACCCTCACTATCACGCGACACAGTGCTCCAGTGGATGCATGATCTCAGGCACCACCGCATAGATGAGCAGACCCAACTAGGAACACGACTCAAGGCACTGGAAGCCTCACTTAAAAGCACATCACTCGTTATCATACTCAGTGACTTCCATGACCCATCAGCCATGGACTCTCTAAAGTTATTAGCCGCAAGCCATGACTGCATCGCTCTCCAATATAGAGATCCAGCCGAGGAAAACACCAGTGGCGCAGGATTCTTCCACGGCTCAGAAGCAGAGACAGGCAACTCATTTCTCGCCCACAGTAAAAGACAACACAGCGACACAAGTGCACTCGCAGCTAAGCTAAAACAAGCATCCATAGACCACCTCATGATCCAGACAGATCAACCAGTGATCCAGAGACTACGGTATTTCCTCCAGTCTCGTGGAGTTCTAACAGGCAAAGGATAATCCTATGAAAATTTTCATCACCATACTCTTTTTAGCCATTAACCTTCTCACCGCAGCTGAGAATAAGACCAGCGTGGGACTTGGCTTAGTCATCGAAGGCATCGAAATTTCTGGTAGCAAGGTCATCCCTATTCCAAGGGCAGATTACAAAACACCCATCGTGATTCGTGTGGTGAAGTTTGAGAAGACAGACACCGGCTACATCTACGACCTCCACGCCGAGGGATTAGACCCAGGTGATTATGACTTGGCTAAGTATCTCAAGCGCGAAGATAACACGCCTTTAGAAACAGAAGTAATCCCCTTTGAGGTCTTCACCCAATTTGAAAAACCACTCACACAACCACAAAAACTTACCACTACCAAGCCAGAAAAAATAGGTGGTTACACTACACTACTCTGGGTTCTGGGCAGCATCTGGGCAGTCGGACTGTTAGCCATCATCTTTTTTAAGAAACGCGGCCAGATAACAGAAGAACAACAAACTCCCCCACTCACTCTAACAGAAAAAATCACAGCCCTACTCAGAGAAGACAAAAACAACACTGAAAACAAAGCTCAGTTAGAGAGATTACTAATCGGTCACTGGAGAGAAAAGCTCCCAGAACTCAAAGATAAAAACAAACCGATGTCCGAATCTCTCACATTTCTAAGAACTCACCCTGAGTCCAGCCCCATGATTCTCAGCGTAGAACGCTGGCTGCATAGTGGTAAGGAAATTTCAGATGAAGAAATAGAAGAAACCCTCGCACCGTATTCTGAACAGACTGAAAATCAGGAGGTACAGAACTAATGCCCATCTCGTTTGCACATCCATGGGTCTTAGCTCTACTGATTATCCCACTTGGGCTAATCATTCATGGTTGGATTCGTGGCGCGCACCGAGTCGCGCTCCCCTTTGACCACCAGCCAACACAAAAAAACTCTTGGTGGTTTCTACTACTGAGACTCTCACGCATTCTACCCAAACTCCTCCTTGCTACCGCGATCTTCATCGTCGCAGGCCCAAGAGAATTTGAGCAACCAAAGCAAGAACGCGAACTAACAAACATCCAGTTCTGTATCGATATCTCTGGAAGCATGAAAGCTCCATTCGGTGAAGGTGACCGCTACGATGCAGCCATGAGTGCTATGAACGGCTTCATCAAGAAACGCAAAGAAGACGCTTTTGGCCTTACTGTTTTCGGAGGAAATTTCATCCATTGGGTACCACTCACCTCCGATGCTTCAGCTTTTGAGTGTGCTCATCCATTCTTGAAACCTGGAAACCTTCCATCAGAATTCAACAGCACTTATATAGGTAAAGCATTAAAGGCCTGTTCGGAAGTTCTCGTTTCACGTGAAGAAGGAGACCGTATTATCATCCTATGCTCAGATGGTGAAAGCTTTGACCTCTACGGTGATGGTGAAAGTAAAATCACAGCTCTCCTTAAAGACGAAAAAATAAAACTTTATGCCATCCACATCGGTGAAGGAGATGTCCCCGAAGCAGTAAAGAACATCGCTAGTATGACCGGCGGAGCATCATTCCCTGCAGGTAATCAAAATGGTCTTAACATGATTTTTGACAACATTGAAAGGATGAGTAAAGCAAAGCTCCAACGCCTAACACCAAACCCCGTCGACTACTACTTCCCATTCATCATCACTGGCCTATCTCTGCTAGGACTTCGTATCCTCTGCCTCTTCGGACTTCGTTATAACCCATGGTAATCTTCTACGTCATTCCTATTTCAGTCTTACTAGTCTCAGCACTCGCTGAATGGCTACACGTATTACGCATTCAGAAAATTGCTAGGCTAGCATTTGGCCCCAGCCAAAAACCCACTCTCTTTGGTGTATTCAGTCCAGTCATTCGTATATTAATGCTCACCTTACTATCTTGGGGACTAACTGCATTATTAATGACTGACCCCAAAGTTCACACCACCGAGATAAAAGTAGTCGAGCCAGAAAAAATGCAGCACCTGATCCTCGTTCTTGATGTATCCCCAAGTATGTATCTAAAGGACGCAGGCCCCGATGGAACACAGAGCCGAATCAAGCGAGCCACCACAATAGTGAAATCTATTTTCTCACGCCTCAGCCAAGACTACCTCCACCTTACCATCATCGCAACATACAACGGGGCTATTCCTGTTGTAATAGACACCAGAGATCTCGAACTAGTGAACAGCATGTTAGATGGGGAATCAATGTTCTACGCTTTCAAGCCCGGTAAAACTAAGCTCTTTGACGGTATCCAGCTAGCAGCCGATCTATCTAAAAAATGGAAAAACAACTCCACCACTATCCTTATGATCAGTGATGGCGAGACCATACCAGCCAGCGGAATGCCGGTCCTACCACCATCTATCTCAGACACTCTCATCGTGGGTGTAGGAGACGCAGCTGAGGGAAAATTCATCAATGGCGAGCACTCCAGACAAGATGTTCCAGCACTTAAACAAATCGCAAATCGCTTAGGCGGCACCTACCACGACGCGAACCGCAAACACGTTCCTAGTGAGACACTCCGTAAATTAAGCTCACTCTCTACCGATATGGATAAATTAGAACTAACAATTCGTGAATACGCTCTCATTGCCATTACCGCCTCAACATCCATCCTCGCATTACTACCAATTCTATTGTATTATCTAGGGTCACGTTGGAAAATTTCAACTCAAATCAAATCAACACCTAAACCAGTAACATCATGAAAAAAATATACCTCATCACCTGGTTGCTCATTCCACTTGGAGTAGCAGCCTACCACTACGGCCCGGGACAGAAAGAACTCGTCAAAGACCACGCCCAGAGCGTGATCGATAGCGCATACTCCAGCGTCGAAAAAGAAGACTACGCCGGAGCAGTCGAAAAATTCGGTAAGGCCCTAGGACTTCTAACAGACAAAGAAAAAATCACCTCCAGAAGAGTCCGTTTAGAACTAGCCAAGGCACGCATGCTCAACAGTGAACTCCCTAAAGCCAGAGAAGAAATACAAACACTTATCGCTGATCTAGAAAAAAATAAATCTACTGATCCTGGAGAAAAAAAACTACTCAGAGACGCGCGCTCCGCCTTTGCGAACAGCCGCTACTACATGACCTACCTCATGAAGCTAGAAGCACTCCCTAGAGAATACTGGGAGCCAGAAATCGAAGCCGCCAGACAGGAATACAAACTCCTCACCAAGCAAAGCACCGAAGAAGAAAAAGAGGGCTATGCCAAAGACCTAGAAGCCACCATCAACCTCGCAAGAGCAGACCTCGACGACCTCCAAGGAGTTGCAATACCCAAGCAGTGACAGGGCTGAAAATCAGGAAAAGGCCGCGGTCGCGGCAAAGAAAAAAAGAAAGGTCCAAGCAAAGGAAAGAAGAAGCCACAAGACGCACGTGGCGCAGGAGAACTCAAACCTAGAGGCAAAGAAGGAACCTAGATAAGGAAAACCAAGCCAACAAATCATTTACCTAGAAACAACAAAATATCACTATGAAAGTAAATCTACCAAGTCTTATTACCCTGAGCTCGATCAGCTTGTTCAGCGTAGGCACACTCTCTGCCCAGAAAGATCTATTACCGCAAATTCAAAGAGGATCAGATCCCTTTGGAGGTGGCGGCAATCAACGTCTCGGGCAGCTCCCAAACTTGGCACACCTTAGCGATAAACTTAAAGCAGAAGCAGAAGCCATCCGGAAACTGTCCCCTAAGGATAAAATTCGTCTTCAGCAACTAGGCAAGACCACCGTTTACCGTAATGTTTCTAGTATCATGACTGCTCAGGCAAAGCTTTCTCAAAAGAATAAAATTCCGAAACCGCCAGCTCCAGCTCCACTTGACCCGACCAAACTCCCAACCGACCCAGCGAGAGCAAAGCAAATGCAAGCAAAACACGCTGCAAAGGTATCAAACTATGAAGTTCAGCAAGAGATCAGCCAGCTTCGCTCAGACATCACATTAGGAAACTGGGATGCGGTAAAAACTTATTTTGACAGCTTACCAGAAGTCATCTCAAAGCGCGCATACTCGCAGCTCACTCGTGGCATTTGCACCACCGCACAGATCCAGCCTATACAAGACTTGGCAAAAGACGGTACAGCGAAACACCGTCAAAAACCCGTCATGCTCGTTAGCGATGTCCTCGCGTGGATCGACCTCCCTAAATCTCCACCCAGCACACAAGACATCAAGACCCTCTCCCAGCTTATCCGATTCGAAGGAGAGCTACCGGAATCATTTTACGAAACACTAGCAAAAGGCACTCGCTACCTAGGAGGCACCGATACAGAGAACAAACTCAGAGCTGCCGAGCTACTCCTCAGCGCCAACCGATCTCAAGCCGCGATGAAATTCCTCCTCCCGAAGGAACAAGCGATGAAAGAGAACAACTTCAAAGCTCTAGACCTTCTCGCAGCATACCACCAAACCCGCCGCGCGGAAGAGCCCTACCATGGTCACCTCCAACAGGCATGGGAAATAAACCGCACACTGTTTGACCTAAAAAACTTACCTCCAGAACTAGCAGAACGCGCCATGCTCCGAGCCTTCAAGCTACTTCCTATGCTAGAAGACAAGACGAAAGGCAGCGCATGGTTCCGTGACACACTGAAAGCAGGAAAAGACCGAGGCACTAACCTCCTAGCCTATGTAGGAAACGTCGCATCACAGTCACAGGGAAATAGAAATGAGAACTACAGGCTGAACAAAATGCAACTTCAGCACGCCACCGCTCTGGCTCTCATCAGCTCATCAAATGAAGACCTCAGCGAGTGGGATACCATCTTTACGCTCTACGCCAAAAACTGGCTCCACGAAGCCGAATTTACATTCATCAAAGACAAGTCCACCAGCTCTGGACCGAGTATGAATAGAGACTCATTTGGTAACATTTACTACGCTCAAAGCCGCTACGACTATGATGAAGGTAGAAATGGAAACAGAGCCAACCGCCCTATCAAAGCTGGCGACATCCTAGCAGCCGGACCAAGCGAAAAATGGCTTTCTCAACTAGACGAACTCACCAAGCTACAATGCCTCAAAAACTATGCACGACTCAACCTTAAGTTAAAAAATGACGAACTAGCCTTCAACTACATTCAAGAACTAGCCAAGATCAACCAAGAAGAATCCAAAAGATTCATCAGCGAGCTCATCACCGTCTGGGCAGATAACCACGACCCAAATGCAGCCAAAAGCTACCGTAACTCATGGTACTATTCCTATGGCTACAATCAGCGCGCAGAATCCATCCCTCTCACCCGCTCAAAGCAACAGCGAAACCTGAAAGAGCTCAAAGCACTCGTTACAAGACTACGTGATATCGGCATTTCTCAGGAAGATGAAGTAGCACTGGCTAAAGCATTTATCCGCTGCCACTCACAAGCTGAAATCTGGCGCATGGATGTCTTTGAAGAAATCTTTGGAGACTCTAAGACTCTAAGCCCAGAAACTATCACCGCCGTCATAAGCTCAATGCGCGCTAGCCTAGTGAGAGTCTGGCCAGACCCTAAACTCCAGAAAAAAGCTAAAACAAAGCGCACCGACATAGAGCTACAACAAGAAATAGTGAACGGCTATACCTCCGCTCTATTTCTAACAGACTCAATGATCGAGCAACACCCCGAGAACTGGAACATCCAGCTACAGCAGGCAGCGCTCCAATACGGCAGAAATGATTACCTTACACTCATCAATAAAAACTCTAACGCAGCAAAGAAAAAATCTGACGCACTGAAGCTCTATGCTGCAGCCGCTGAAAAATACCAGAAGACCTTCACCACCCAGCGCGCGAGTATCCACCAAGATGTTTATGAGAACTGGTTTTATGCCGCTCTCGGATCTGCAGATCTAGCCACACTCAAGGCGCACCATCTACAGGTGCCTAAAGAATTTGAGAAAATAAAAGCCTCTATAGAAAGCTTGCCACCATTGATAGCAAAACGCCAAATGGACGCATTTGCCAACTCACTCTCAACACGTATCTCAGGAGTCTCGCCAGATCTCAAACTTCGCTACCTCAAGGCAGGACTCAGTATCGTAGGCGACAACAAACGCGCCGAAGAAGCACACAAACTGAGTAACTATTACAAAGACCTAGTGCAGGAACTACAAGTCATCACCAAGATCGATGGCTCAGATGAAGTAAACCACGACCAGCCATTCGGCATCACCGTTTATCTTCGCCACACCAAGGAAATAGAGCGCGAGGCCGGCGGGTTTGGTAAATATTTACAGAACCAATCCAGCAATGGAGGATACAACTACGGCAGACCGACCGAGGATTATCTAGATAAATTTAGTGAGAAAGCTATGTCTGCCTTAGACGAGCATTTCTACGTAGAATCCATCACCTTCCACAAAGACGATGTAGAGTCCTACACCGACACTGAGCACGGCTGGCGCATCACCCCATATGCTTATATCGTTCTCCAGACTAAAGGTGAACAAGTGGATAAAATTCCATCCTTTCAGATCGACTTCGACTTCATGGACACCTCCGGCTACGTTGTCATCCCGATCTCATCGGCTCAGATCCCTATCGCCACTAATGCAGAAGCAGCCCCACGCCCGATGCAGAATCTCAGCATAAGCCAGATCTACGATGACCGACTGTTAGAGAAAGAGCAGAAAATTCTGTTAGAAGTCAGAGCAGACGCACTCGGCATGATTCCTCCAGTAGAAGAACTCATTGATCTCGATAGTCTAACAGATTTCGAAATCGAGAAAATAGATGACAAAGGAAGCCTCGTGAGCACCCTAGACCCAACCACAACAGACAGCCCAGCCATCAGCGAGAGATATGCAGTAGTTCACCTGAAGCCAAAGAGCAGTAGTATGCCGAGCAGCTTCACCTTCCCCACCCCACTCGCAGGAGTAACGGTGAAAGAAAAAGAAGGACTCACAACACAGCGTTACGAAGACGTGGACCTAGTCAATGTCACCAGCACCATAGACCTCCAGCCGAGCAACAGCCTCAGCACCACAGCCTGGATCATCATTGGACTGGTCATAACCTTCATCATCGCCGCCTTACTCTTCCTAGTCCGCTCTAACAAAAACAAAGCGGCCCTAAGCGCAGAGCCAGAGCATGAGTTCAGCGTCCCAGAAAACCTTACCCCTGTGAACGCACTCCACCTACTAGACCTCATTAAAACCAAAGGCAGGCAAACTGGTAAGTTAGACGACCAACAACAACTAGCCCTAGACGGTGATATGGACAACATCATGCAGAACCACTTCGGAAAATCCGAGTCAGAAAAAGACGGCACAGGTCTATTAGATACCATCAAGAAGTGGCTCTAAGTATAATCTGAGTCGATCATGAAACCATCCTTGCTCATCTCCTCTTCTATTCTTGTTGCAGGGGGCGGAATCACTTACAGCATCGGTAGCACGGGAAGAGCCGGAGGCGACATGATTGGTCTCTCCATGCTCTTATTCGGAGGAATCATTTTCACCATATCGCTAATAACTCTAAACGGAGATGATGATGATGATGAACTCCCTTGACTGAGCTGCACAAATAGAACTACATAAATGCATGAACTCGACCAGCCGGTATTTCCTAGAACCTTCACAATGGCAGCCAGAGCAACTCACTCTAAAAGGTGATGAAGCACACCACTGCACTCGAGTTCTTAGATCTAAACTCGGAGAAACAGTCGAAATCTTCGATGGTGAAGGAAAATCTATTCAAGGTGAAATCATTTCACTAGCTAAAGAAAAAGTAGCAATATCTCTACAGAAAGAACCTTCTCTTTCTAAAAAGCCAAACGAAATACACCTCATCCAAGCGATTCCTAAAGGTGGAAATATGGAACTCATCGTTCAAAAAGCGGTGGAACTAGGCATCACATCCATCCAACCACTGATCACAGAACACACCATAGTGCGTTCAGAGCAGATGGATAAGAAACTAGCCAAATGGCAGAGAATAGCTTTAGAAGCATGTAAACAATGTGGTCAAAATTATTTACCAACGATTTATCCTATACAGAAATTTAACGACTGGATAGCAACCAAACAACCTGCCGAACTAAACCTCGTCGCAGCATTACTTCCCAGCAGCTGTCCATTTACTGAAGTATTCTCATCAAAACCTAAATCAGCAAGCTTCCTGATCGGCCCCGAAGGAGACTTCTCAGATACCGAGTATCAGAAAATCACAGCGGCAAACTATCAGCCCGTGACACTCGGCGAAATCGTTCTCAGAGTAGAAACAGCCACCCTCTATTGCCTCAGCGTAATCAAACACGAATTAGCTCGCAGCTAAGCTACCTCCCATAGACTAGTACAAGAGAGGTAACAAAATACAAAGGAAAGCTTGGTTACAGTGGAAACCTTTACCAGCTCGATACGCAGTTGCATAGTTAGCAAAAAGATGTACATCATCCTCCTATGGAAACCACTCCTCAGAACCAGACTAAGCAACGCACACCAGAAAACTGCGAGTTCATGCCGAGCGATTATTTTGCCCGCATGTCCGAGCATGAAGTCTTCGGCAACGACGCGCCGCTTGAAGTAGATCTAGGTTGTGGTGATGGATCATTCCTCATTGCGATGGCGCAACAGTTCCCTGAAAGAAATTTTCTAGGAGTGGAACGCCTTCTAGGCAGAGCGAAAAAAGTAGCACGCAAAGCTCACAAAGCAGGACTAACGAACTGCAAAGTTCTCAGACTAGAAAGCAAGTACACTATCGAGTATCTCTTCCCAGAAAACTCCATCGACCGACTCCACCTCCTCTGTCCTGACCCATGGCCAAAGGCACGCCATCACCGCCGCCGACTAGTGCAGCAAGATTTCCTAAACTGCGTGGATAAGGTGCTCAAGCCAGGTGGTGAATTCTGTTTCAAAACAGACCACCCAGAATACTTTGAGTGGGCATGCGAAGAAATGGACACATTCAAGAAATTCACCAAGCTAGAGTGGGATGACGATACCTTTTTCTATCCGAAAACAGATTTCCAAATCCAATGGGAAGCCGAAGGAAAGCCGATGCATCAGTTTAGGTATTCCAAGCCTTAATCAGCATTGACCTATTGCATGGCTTGCACTAATACTGCGCCATGCCAGGAATTATCATCAAACCACGCTCTAGGATTTATCACGGCCACGACTGGGTCTATTCATCAGAAATCCTCAAAACCTTCGGAGATCCTAAGCCAGGAGAAGTAATCTCGATGAAGGACTATAGAGACCGCCCACTTGGCTCGGCTATTTATAATCCTGTCTCACAGATCGTGGCTCGCCGCATTTCTCGCCGCAAGCAGAAGCTCGATGCCGAATTCTTCGGACGCAGAATTTCTCAATCTATCCAGCTTCGTAAAGACTCAGATGTGGATCTACAGCTCTGCCGTCTCGTCTGGTCTGAGTCAGATGCGCTTCCAGGAGTCATCGTGGACCGCTATGGCGATCACCTCGTGCTCCAGACGTTAACTCTAGCTATGGAGATGAACAAACAACTCATCATTGATGCGCTTGTGGATCAGTTATCTCCAAAATCCATCATCCTCCGTAATGACTCACCAATGCTTAAAGCAGAAGGCCTCGAGCAATGCATTGAACTCGTCTATGGCGAGAATCCTGGTGCATTCATCGCTACCGCAAATGATATTGAATTCGAGATAGACCTGTTAGACGGTCAAAAAACCGGACTCTATCTCGACCAACTCGATGCCCACGCATCCGTAGCCCAATGGGCAAAAGGTAAGCGCGTGCTTGACTGCTTCTGCAACCAAGGAGGCTTCGCACTCGCCTGTGCAAAAGCAGGTGCAGAGAGCGTGACCGCCGTGGACATCTCAGAATCCGCCATCGAAGCCACCAAGCGAAATGCCGAGATCAATGGCGTGGAGATCAATGCCATCAAGCACAACGCCTTTGATTTCCTCAAGGGATGCGAAGATAAATACGACCTAGTTATCCTCGACCCACCATCATTTACCAGAAATAAGAAAACACTGAATGATGCGATGCGTGGCTACAAAGAAATCCACCTACGTGGACTCAAACTGCTAGAAAACAATGGCATCATGTCCACTTTCTGTTGTTCACACCATGCCAGCAGAGAACTGTTCCTACAAAATGTAGTCAGTGCATCAGTAGATGCCAAAAAGACTGTGAGACTCATCAAGAACCACAGCCAACGCCTCGACCACCCTGTCCTACCAGCCATCCCGGAGACAGAATACCTAAAGGGTTTCACTTTTCAGCTAACACCATCTAGGTAAGAAGCCCTCGACTCTAGGTTGAGACTAGCGAGGAGGCGGATAGTCCGCGGGACCATAATTAGTAGCTCCATTTCTAGGGGCTTGATAATTTGGTGCCGTAGGTGTCTGATAAGCAGGAGCGGATGATCCCCAGCTTCCAGTTTGCCATTTATTCTTAACGCTTCCTCCCACTTTCGTTAAGTCTTCGCCTAACCCACGCATTGTACCGCATGATGTTGTGGCTAAACAGGCTAGTGATATAGCCAAGGGTATGATCAATTTCATTTTCATTTATTTTAAGTTTATTAATACTCAATTAAGATGAAACATTATCCAAAATTCTGCAAGCGAATTTTATATACCCGAAAGACTCCATTCCTCCTTTAATGAACCCTGAATACCTCTGTCATTTATTAATAATTATTTGAAAAATCATGTAGATAGCTTAAGTATTGAAGCATGTAACAAATTGTGGGTGTTTTTAAACACGTCAATATACAGAATTAACAACCAACGATAATAATTAACTAATGAAAATTAAGAACATAAAGAAAACATCCAGCCTATTGGCCGCGATGTGTATAGGAATCACCGCTACCTCAATAGCACAAGCTAAAGAACTACCTGATCCAGACGGCAAGCCAGCCGATATGACTAAGCCCGTTAAGGTCTTCATCGTCATGGGACAGTCTAACACTCTCGAAATGGGAAAAGTCACCCCTGAACTAGGCAAGACATATTCCTTCCTCGCCGATGAAGCAGGTGCATGGACTACACGTAAGGACGTTCGCAACGTATCTGTAATGGTGGGAAAAGGCGTCTACCGTAACGATTGGCTAACAGTCAGCGGCAAAAAACTCGGTATCGAAGTCGGCATTGGCCATCAACTAGGTAACGCTATCGAAGAACCAGTAATGGTTCTCAAAAGCTCAATCGGTAACCGTAGCCTCGGATGGGACCTACTTCCTCCAGGAACAGCTCGCTACACCCATGAAGGCAAAGAAGTAGCTGGTTACCGCGAATACATAGATGATGGAAAAATCCTACCGTTTGAAGAGGGCGTTACAAAGGTCATCGGCAAGAAAGGTAAAAACAAAGGCAAGAAAGTTGACCCTTGGTATGCAGGAAAGCAGTATGATAGTGACGTTGCGAATGCTAAGAAAGTCCTCGAAGAATTAGATAAGCACTACCCTGGAGCCAAAGGCTACGAGGTAGCTGGATTCATCTGGTGGCAGGGAGATAAAGATAGATACAACCCAGCACACGCAGCTAATTATGAGAATAATCTCGTAAACTTAATTAAAGCATTACGCAAGGACTTCAACGCTCCAAAAGCCCCCTTCGTAACAGCATCACTAGGTCAAACTGAAGATGGCGCCACATCAGCTGATGGACTTATCCTCAATGCGATGAAGAGCGTAGCCAGTGGCAAATACTCTAAAGAACTCGGTAAAAACATCGGCTTCGTTTACACAAACCCTCTATCTAAAGGCGGCAGCTCAAATGGTCACTATAGTGAAAATGCTGAGACTTACATGAATGTAGGACTTGGACTCGGAGAAGAGATGGTGAAGCAAATTAAGAAATAAGCTATTTCACTAATCATTCTTCCGCAAAACGGAAATCTCATGGGCTGATGCACACATTGCATCAGCCCATTTTTCTTTTTTATAGTTACGAAATAGAGCTAACGACCAGATGATTGAACATACTCCGTTCTACGCTCAGCATAAATTGAGAATTTATGCGTGACTTAGTCGTATTTAATGGCATTTATCACGTACATGAGCGATTTCACATTATTTAGAGAAAAAATGGAGCAAGCTAAGGTAAGTGAGGCTGCTATCAAATCATTCGAACGCAACTACCAATCTCTCGTTAACGAAGAGACTGGCATGATTTCTGAAGACAGCATCTCCCCTGTCAGAGAACTAACAAATTTAACTTCTCTCGCCTCCTCTTCTACCACATTTGACCCAGAGCTACTCGCTCAGACAGTAGTCATTAAGCTTAACGGCGGACTGGGCACAAGTATGGGACTACAGAAGGCCAAAAGCCTACTCCCGGTCAAAGGTGACAAGACTTTCCTAGACATCATCGTAGAACAAATTTCCTACCTCCGTGAATCCACAGGGGCTCAGGTGAGATTCCTTCTGATGAATAGCTTTAGCACTTCCGAAGATACCCTAGAGCATCTGGAGCAGTATGAGGACATCAACCTCGCCAAAGCTGAAGATGTGGAAATGATGCAGAATCAGATCCCTAAGATTGATGCCAAGACCCTCGCACCAGCTACCGACGAAGATCACCCGTCCAACGAATGGTGCCCACCTGGCCACGGCGACCTCTACGCAGCAATCGCAGGTTCTGGCTGGCTGGATAAGCTCTTAGACGCTGGGGTTAAATACGCTTTCGTTTCTAACTCAGATAACTTAGGCGCTGTTCTAGATCCTAGTATACTCAACTACTTCGCTGCATTCGAAAAGCCGTTCCTCATGGAAGCTACTCAGCGAACTGAGGCAGACAAAAAAGGCGGTCACCTCGCAATCAGAAAATCAGACGATCAGCTCCTCCTCCGCGAGGTAGCGCAGTGCCCAGCTGATGATTTAGATAGTTTTCAGAACGTCGACACGCACCAATTCTTCAACACAAACAGCCTATGGATACGTCTAGATGCAATCAAGGAAGCACTAGAGAAATTTGATGGCAGCTTACCTCTACCGATGATCAAGAACTCCAAGACCATCGACCCAAGAGACAAGCAGTCCACACCAGTATTCCAGCTAGAGACAGCCATGGGTGCCGCGATTGAGTGTTTCAAAGACGCCACCGCTATCTGTGTTCCACGTTCAAGATTCGCTCCAGTGAAGACAACCTCAGACCTCTTCGCCCTCAGATCCGATGCCTATGAAACTACCAAGGACGGAAGAATAGCACTCATCCCAGTACGAAATGGCGAGCCACCAGTGATCAGTCTCAGTGAAGAATACAAAATGGTGGACATTCTAGAAGGTCTAGGAATCCCATCACTCAAAGACGCGGTGAAAATCACCATCAACGGCCCAGTTAGATTCACCGAAAACGTCACTATAAAAGGAACCGTCACATTCACCAATAAAAACACCGATACCAAATGGATCGCCTCTGGTGTTTATGAAGACGAGGAAGTGGTTCTTTAAACAGAGAGCCTGGCATCCTTGCCCTCCACACAGAAATCAAAAATTGAATTCTCAACCTAATAGAGGTAAGTTTTCACCGTATGACGGAAAGATTGGTAAAACCTGAAATTTTAGACAGCTTAGATGCTAGTAATCCAGCTGCCATCCGAAGCAGGAAAGACCTTCGGCGGATCAATTGGTTCATGCGCGGTGAGACTTGGATCTTGAATAAGTTAGAAAACATTGAAAATCTTAAAAAAGTGGTAGAAATGGGTGCTGGAGATGGACATCTGGCTGCCAAGATAAAGGAAAAATTTCCTGATGTAGAAGTGATCGCCATTGATCTGTTAGAGCGCCCCAAGGGAATATCTCCAGATATTAATTGGCAAACTGGAGATGTGATGCTGAGCGATTGTTTCGATAGTGATACAGTAGTCGTCGCTAACCTTTTCATCCATCACTTGGATGATGAAGCTTTATACCAATTGGGAGAGAAAATTTCTGACTGCCGCGCCATCATTATGACTGAACCTCACCGGTATTGGTTCAGTAAGCTACTAGGCTACGCCCTCTTCCCATTTATTAACTACGTAACCAGACACGATATGATAGTGAGCATCGATGCAGGGTTTCGCTTCGGAGAGCTAGGAGGCCTTATCGATGTAGACTGGCACTGGGACGAACGCGCAGCACTTGGCGGCATCCGCTCTATAGCTACTCAGATCAGATGAAACGTTCTATCACTATTATCGGAGGTGGCTTGTCAGGACTAGCTCTAGGATGCTACCTCCGGAAACATGACGTCCCCGTGACCATCATCGAGCAAGGCAAATACCCGCGCCATAAAGTCTGCGGAGAATTTATCTGTGGTGTGAGTGATGAGACACTTAATGAACTCGGCATCTTAGAACTATTTGAAAATGCCGAATCTGTTAGAAAAATCAAATGGCACATCGCAGATAAAAAGGTCTTAGATAAAACATTACCCTACCATGGCACGGGCTTATCCAGACATCTGTTAGATGACGAACTCCAGATGCTATTCCGGAGCCTAGGCGGGACCATCAAACAGGAACGCATTAATAAACCTGACTATCTAACAGGTTTCACCGAAGGTATCGTCTGGGCATGCGGTAAGGAAAAGCACGGTAAAGGAAATGATGCACAACGCTGGCTAGGAATGAAAATGCACCTCACAGGGATGGAGATAGAAGGATTAGAAATGCACACTGGCGGCAGCTCAGTCAAGGGCGGCTACATAGGTCTATCCCCTATCAAAAACGGCAAAGTGAACCTTTGTGGACTATTTGAAGTAAATAAAAGCGTCACTGGTAAAGGCGCTGAAAAAATCCATGGCTACCTCACTTCAATGGGTCTAACGGATCTCGCCAAGCGAATAGAATCAGCAACCATCGACCTAGATTCATTCTCAGCAGTAGCAGGGTTCTCCATGGGACATCAGAAACTTCTAACCGATGACCAACAACGCATCCTACCCATCGGAGATTCAGCAGTCCTCATCCCTCCATTCACAGGAAACGGCATGAGTATAGCACTCGAAAGCGCTCTTCTAGCAGGACAATCCCTCCTCCCCTATTGCCAGGATGAGAAAGATAGCGACTGGGACACCGTCCTAAAAACTTACCTCTACTCAATGCGCAAAAAGTTCCGTAAACGACTATTCGCCGCCAAATTCATCCACCCCTTCTTCTTCCACCGTCTAGGAAAATGGACCCTTAGCTCCCTCGCCAAATGCAAACTCATACCATTTCGCGCTCTATTTCACCTACTAAGATAAGCCTTTTTACCCATGGACATAACCTAGTGAGGTATGACAGAGTCATGACAATCGAATATCTCCACGTGCTAAAGTTCACCTACATGAAAACACTAATTATATCCACTGTCGGACTGTTCGCAGGTTTTTCAACCCTCGTAGCAGAAGAAGCCCAGACCTTATTACGTGATGGTCTCTTCGCAGAAGAAGCTAAAGAAGACCATAAAACGGCTATCCTGAAATACGAGACTTTACTGGCTAAGTTTGAAAAAGATCGCAGTATCGCTGTAGTCGCTCTCTATCGCCTAGCTGAAATTCATCGTAAACAAGGTAAGAAAAAACAAGCTGCAGTTCTGTATTTTCGCCTTATAAAAGAGTTCCCAAATATGGAGCCTCACATTACGATGAGTAAATGGAACCTCACTACTCTTGGGGAGAAAGTTACTACCGGAACACAAAGCTTAGTCGATGAAGAGGCAAAACAGTTCATTTTACTCAAGAAGCAGCACGAAGAAAATATTCTATTATTTTTGGAGCCAGAAAACCTTAAAAAAGCAGCTCTTCTTAACTCCCAGCGAATGATAGATTATCTGCTCAGTAATGGTGTCCCTGCTGAAAAAAGTCAGGCACTAGCTATAGCCGCTGACAAAGGCCATTTAGCTATTTGCAAATTACTACTAAACGCAGGCTGTGATATTAATTTTGGTCTGAATGTAAATGCCATCAAATTTGCTTTCACCAAAAATCACGCCGACATAGTAAAGCTACTGTTAGAGAGAGGAGCTAAAGTATCAGGAAAAGAAGGTAATTGGATACCAATTGCAGTACAGAAAAAAACACCACTTTCTCTTATCAAATTAGTTGTAAAGGCAGGCTATGATATAAACACTATATCTACTGATTTAAAACAGGAAAATGTAATAATAGGAGGTGGACTACTTCACAAATCAATACTTCTACTCCGCGAAGACTTATTCTATTACCTTATTAAGAATAAAGTTGATTTGAATACGGGCTACCGAGCATCAGCTCTTCACATTGCGGCAAATCTAGGGATGACAGAAATCATCTCTACCCTCATTAAGGAGGGAGCTGATCTTAATGTGCGCTTTAAAATTAAAAATAAAAATCCTAAATCTAGAAATCTATATATTGGAACACCTTTAGAAAGTCTAATTTTGGGTGCTGGTAGTGTAAAATCTATGGAGAAATATTCTATTGATAATTCAGGTGGGTATTATATTAAAAGTCTTGCTTGCGCCAAATTACTGATAGAAGCAAAAGCGAGTATGTCTGAACGTAGTTTCTTTACCGCTATATCATACGATTATAGAGAACTAGTAAAACTAATCCTTGAAAACAAGGCGGATACTAGCGTTAAGTTTATTAGTCAACAATCACTCCTTGTAGCAATAAATAGTAATAATAGCTACATGACAGAATTGTTAATTAAACATGGAGTGGATCTGCAGAAACGTTCTCTATATTACGCGAAACAAGACCTTAGGATTGAACTAACTAGAAAGTATTTATATCCTAAATATTTCAAACGTAAGGGCATAACAATAACTATACCTCAAGCGCTTTTTGAAAATAATTTCATAAAATCTGCTAGAGACAGCACTACGGTCATAAAGGCTCTTAATAAAGTTTTGATTCCTGCTGAATATGCAAATTATAACCGTAAACTCTTTAGTGTCGTTACAACAAAGCATAAAACCCAGCTTTGGGATATGGACCAAGTAGAGTTTAGAATTTTCAGAAATGGAAAGCAGATACGACTAGATCTATCAGCTAAAAACTTACCTCAATTGAAAGATGGAGACGTTATCGAGCTTTCAGAGCTTAGCCGTACGAAAACAGATCGCAAGAAACCGCAAACTAACGCGAAAAACGAGATACCTATTTCATCTGCAGCCTTCGCTCCTCTGATTGAAAAGCATCTTAAGTTAGAGAACAAATAACAGCTCTAAATATGCAACGTATCAAGCCATGGCACTGGGGCGCCTGCCTCATTTTCTTAGCTATAAGTATCCTGATCTATCAGGTATGGAGTGGGATGAAAGGGCAGCGAGCTATGATTTGGAAAGATGCGCGTATAGATAATATCCGCTGGAGTAAGCTTATCGCCACCGAACTAGACTCATCGCTTGAACCCTATAAACGAGGATTCAAAACCTACCAATATCCACCTTTATCAGGAGATATTCAATATAACCCTGATGCAAGTGATGAAACACTACGAAAATATCAAAATGAAGGAGGAACGACTCTAGCAGGACTTCCTGTTAGAGTCCTGGCGGGGCTAGCTTTACTCGAAAGATACCCAGCTATAACTGATGCAGAGAAATTATTAGAGATTACGTGTAAAAAAGAACCTAGTACTATTACTCCAAACGTCATCGAAACAGTAATTGAACTAATGAGTGAAAAATCTCGACCTAATCATTTCCTACCATGGAAGCAGAATTGGAACCGCGATGAACAAGCTCGAACCATAATAACAGAAATCGACTTTTCTGATGTTAGTAATTTACCGGAATGGCAAGTATTTGAAGATGAAATCTGGTGGTTTCAGCTCCACTCATACCAGCCATTATCCTACATACACCCAAGTGATCTTAAGCAAGTAATCAGTCATATGAGAGATAAATATAATCTTCCATACTGGACAGGTATCCAACTTCAAATCAAAAATACTTCTACTATCTTGGGAGAATCCGGAATTGAGCAAGGAAAGACCTTAATAGGAGATCTAGAAGTATCCGTGGGAGTCACAGATGTGTCTCAGCTTGAAAGCAACTGGAAAAAAACGCGAAACTGGAATATCATGATTATGTCACTTGCCGTTATTGTTTTAAGTATCGGCTTCGGAATTGTTGCCCATGGTGACGCTAAGGAAAGAAAACGCCAACGTGAGCAAAACAACTTTATCGCAAGTGTGACACATGAACTGCGTGCTCCAGTGGGGTCTATGCGGCTCATGGCTGAGACTCTTGAGTTAGGAAATATGGAAGCTTCAAAAGTAGCAAAATTTCATAGCCTCATCGCACGTGAAGGCAGCCGACTTTCTAACCTGATCGAAAACATTCTCGATCTCTCACGTATCGAAGCAGGTAAATCTGCACACCATCCGCGTATGGTAAGCCTCACAAAAATAGCTTTATCTGCTACTGAGACGCTAGACATGCAGGCGAAGGAAAAGAACGTCTCGGTTCAGCTTCCCAATGACGATATAGAGGTATCAGTGGACCCACTACTTTTTAAACAAGCTCTGCTAAACCTCATCGATAACGCAATCAAATTTTCCCCCGAAGGTGAATTAGTCATTATTCATTGGCAACATGATTCCAAAAAGTGGCAACTCTCGGTAACTGACAACGGCCCAGGAATTCCAGCTGGTGAGGAAAAGAAGATTTTCAATCGATTCTACCGCACTGGTGACGAAATGAAGCGTGAGACCCAGGGTGTCGGTATCGGTTTAAATCTAGTGAAACAAGTCATTTCAGCACACAAAGGCACAATTAATGTGAAGAACAATCCAGGTGCACATTTCACCCTAACATTTCCTACTTCACACTCTAACAAACCAAATCCATCATGAGAATACTTATAGTCGATGACGAAATGCCAATGCGTGAAGCTCTAAGCGAGGCTCTAAAGACAGAAGACTACCATGTCAGTTGCGCTCAAGATGGCGAACAAGCACTCGAGCTTGCCTGTAGTCATAACTATCATCTCATTCTACTAGATGTGATGATGCCTAAACTAGATGGTCTCAGCGTCTGCCGTGAGCTACGCAAGCGCGGGAAAAAAATGCCCATCCTCATGCTCACCGCACGTGCTCGCGTAGAAGACTGCGTAGCTGGTCTGGATAGTGGAGCTGATGATTACTTAGTAAAACCTTTTAGCTTGGCAGAATTACTGGCACGAGTGCGCGCATTAGTTCGTAAATCCACACGGAATGCATTACCTAATACTTTCCAGCTTGGGCAGGCTACCATCCAGCTAGAGCAACAGCTCTGCTCTGTCGCAAACAAGACAATAGAGCTAAATTCAAAAGAATGCGGCATGTTAAAACAACTAGCCGAAAACGCAGGTAAAGTTGTAACACGTGATCAATTTCTAGATCAGGTCTGGGGATACCACGCCAGTCCATCCGAACGCACGGTAGATAATTTCATCACTGAGTTACGCCGTAAAATAGGCGACACTGATAAAACGATCCTCGTCACTGTCCGCGGAGCTGGCTATAGGCTTGAAATGTAAAAATAGATACTAACTAGCAAATCACAATTATCTACCAAAAGCTAAAATCTGATTGTACAGCTAACACTCTTTATCAAGAAGTATCTATTGAAAGCTCACTATAAAACCGTATTGTAGTAATAAAACTTGTGTGCTCAAGTTCTGCTCGTATCCTTAAATGAGATGAAATTAATTTCTATTGCCAGTGGATTCCCTAAACATACATACAACCAGCAACAATGCTTGGAGGCTATGCGGAAAGCTGAGTTTTGGGCTGAGCTGAAAGAAGGATCACGCAGGCTATTAGAAAAAGTCTTACAAAGCGAAGGTGGGATTGGTGAGCGTAGATTCGCATTAGATAATCTAACAGATGCTTGGAAAAGAGACGCTCAGGAGCTAAATCTCTATTACGAGAAATCAGCACCGGCTATCGCCGAAAAAGCAGTGCTCGCGGCCTTAGCAAAAACAGATTTAGACATATCAGAAATAGACGCCCTTTTCGTCTGCAGTTGTACAGGTTATCTCTGCCCCGGCGTGAGCAGTTACGTAGCTGAACGACTAGGAATGCGAGAAAACGCCTATCTCCAAGATCTAACAGGACTGGGATGCGGAGCCGCCATCCCAATGCTAGAAGCAGCTGCAGGCTACGTAGCGTTACATCCAGAAGCCAAAGTTCTAACAGTCGCGGTAGAGATCTGCTCAGCAGCCTTCTACGTGGAAGATGACGCAGGAGTACTCATCAGCACCTGTATCTTCGGTGATGGAGCAAGCGCTGCGATTTGGTCAGGAACACAAGGAAACTGGACTGTCACAAATTTCAAATCCCTCCACTGCCCAGAAAGCCGCGAGATGATCAGATTCACAAATGCCGCAGGTAAGCTCCGCAACCAACTACACAAAAACGTGCCTTCACTAGCCGCCACTGTAGTAAAACGACTATACGACGAACGCAGTAACATCACCGCCACCCCAATAACCCACGGAGGTGGCAGAGATGTCATCGTAGCCCTAGAAAACGAACTAGAAATAGAAAGCTTAAACTATGCCAGAGAAGTCATGAAGAAATATGGAAATCTAAGCAGCCCAAGTGTGATGGTGGCATTAGAGATATTTCTAAATGAAGTCACAAATGAAGAAAACATCTGGATGTGCAGCTTCGGAGCAGGATTTTCCGCTCATGCTTGTGAATTAAACCGAATAATTTAATGATACCCTTTTCAAACACTTACATAAAACTTCCTGAGCATTTCTATCAGCTTGGTGAACCCGCCAAAGTTCCGTCACCCGAACTCATTGCAGTGAATGATGAGTTGGCTGGTAAATTAGGCATCGATTCTAAGTGGCTGAGGTCTGATGCTGGTCTAGCAGTGCTTTGTGGAAATGAAATAGCAGAAGGGTCTGAGCCGTTGTCGCAGGCTTACGCAGGGCATCAGTTTGGTGGATTCTCTCCACAGCTTGGTGATGGCAGAGCTATTCTCTTAGGCGAGGTCATGCATAAGAATGGTGAAAGGAAGGACATCCAACTTAAAGGTTCCGGGCGGACTGCATTTTCTAGATCCGGTGATGGCAAGTCAGCACTCGGACCAGTGATTCGAGAGTATCTCATGAGCGAGGCTATGTATGCGTTAGGAGTTCCCACTACCCGAGCCCTGGCAGCGGTTAAGACTGGTGAGAAGGTTTTCCGTGAAGGACCAACTGATGGTGGAATTTTTACTCGTATCGCCTGTAGTCATCTACGCGTGGGAACATTCCAGTATTTCGCCGCGAGGAAAGACACAGAGGCTATTAAAACCCTGGTAGATTTCGCCCTCAAAAGACACTTCCCCGATGCCAAAATTTCATCCTCCCCTGCTCTCACATTTCTAGAACAAGTTATCAGCGCTCAGGCAGAACTTGTTGCCCACTGGATGTCTATCGGTTTTATCCACGGCGTGATGAATACTGACAACTGTGCGATATCAGGTGAAACTATTGACTACGGACCATGCGCATTTATGGATGACTTCCATCCAGGCTGTGTCTTCAGCGCGATAGATCGTGATGCACGCTACGCATGGGGAAACCAAGGCCCCATAGCACAGTGGAACCTCACACGCTTAGCTGAAACTTTATTACCGCTACTCGATCCAGATCCAGATACGGCAATGAAATTAGCGGAAACGGCAATAGAGACGTATTCAGAACAGTTTGTCACTCAGTACCACCAACGTTATAAGGCTAAACTTTCTCTAACAGATGAGACCCCGATCGAATTCATTCAAGAGACACTAAGTTTATTAGCAGATCAACAAGTGGACTACACACTGTTCTTCAGAAGACTTACACAGCTAGCAAATGAGAAAACTAATGCAGCAGAAGTAGCTGATCTTTTCATCGATAGCCAAACTTGCCATAGTTGGCTAGAAACTTGGCTCTCCCATGTTGATGATGAAAAAAAATCAGCGATGCAGCAAATAAACCCAATTCTTATTCCCAGAAACCACCAAGTCGAAGCCGCTATCCAGCAAGGCTATAAAGGAGACTTTGCTCTATTCAATCGCCTTCATGAAGCATGGAAGACCCCTTTCACTGAGAACCCTGATCACGCAGATCTAGAACTAGCTCCTCTACCAGAAGAACGTGTGATGCAGACGTTCTGCGGAACTTAAAGACCTAGTTTCTCAGTATGAGCAACCTTGGGTTTACCGGTAGTTTGATCGACATCATTCGTAGTAAACCACTCTGCCTTGGCTTTACCATCCTCGACACTGATCGCTAAAAACCCGCCTCTCTTACCGAAATATTGATGAATAGTCGGGTCTTTTTTAGGAGCTCCGCCATATTTATGTTGGTCATTGATCGGACCACAGCCCAGCTCTAGCACTCCTGTCTTTGGATCTTTAGAGCAATATTGCCAATGTCTATCACCGCAAATCACATAGGTGTTTTTTTGTCCTTTAATGAAATCTCTCAGCTCCTGACCTTCATTGAAAAAGGCTTTGTTAGCGTGATTATCTGCCTTGCCTTTTTTGTCCGGCCCCACGATCGGTCCAGGAGTAATGATAAATTTATGAGTAGCATCAGACGCAGCTATCGTTTTTTTCAGCCAAGCTTTCTGCTCTTTTCCTAGGATCGTTTTATCTGGTCCATCTTTCATACCATTGTGTGATCTGAAATCACGATTTTCAGTCATCCAGATTTGAACATCCTTACCCCATCGGTAGGTTCGATAAGTTTTCTCACCCATTGGCACTTGTTCGCGGAAAATGGCCAAGCCTTGGTCGAAGGTTATGTCTCCATAGGTTTGCCCTTGGAAACAATCATTCTTTAGCGTGTCATGGTCATCCTTCATGAAGTATGAACTCACATGACTATGCAGCTTTTTATTATGCCCATAGGAAAACATGATATTCCACTTCGCTCGTGCCTGAGGTATGGTTTTGCATAAAGGAGCTTTATCATAATAGAGAATATCTCCGGTATGAACAAAGAAATCAGGATTAAAATCTAGCATCTGTTTATATGCAAGATGCCCTTCAGCACCTGAATCTACACTTCTAACTGCCTGGCATGTGGTAACAACAAACCTAACTGGAGCAGCTTGATCAGCGGCTGGAGCAGTCTTGAAGCTTCCTGTCATCTTAGATGAGACTTCCGCGCTACTATTTTTCCGAGCTTCTACTATGAATTCATATTGGCTATTTGGCTTCAGGTCTTGAATGGTAAACTGATGGATGAAGTCATCTTTAGCCACTACTTCAACCCACTTGGTTTCTAATTTCTCATCTGTTTTCTCTTTTAGCCAATACCGAACTCGAGTCTCCCCTTTCATCCCTGAGGCAACATCAAGAGTCATGGCTCCTGTGTCTTTTTGTTTAGCGGTCAGACCTTTTGTGAAAATCGGTAGCAAATCAAACTTAGCTGACTTTTCTTTGGTAAGCCTGCTCCAAATAATCGCAGAGCTCTGATCTACTTCACCCACTTTTATTCCACTAGCAAAATACGGGCTTTCTCCATAGGAAGTAGTCATTGTCGTAGTGATGATCAGACAGGTAGATAATATTTTTTTAATTAGATTTTTCATGATACTTGTTTTAGTTAAAAATAAAAAAGCCCACAATGGATAAACCAAAGTGGGCTATATATAATGAGGTTAGTCGCTAGCTAGCAACTAAGAAATAATTAAGAGATCAAATCTGGCCAATCTTCTGTGTGGAAAAACTCTCCTTCTGGCTTATCGATGCGCTCGTATGTGTGAGCACCGAAGAAATCTCGCTGTGCCTGAAGCAAGTTCGCAGGGAGTCTCTCCGCGCGGTATGCATCATAATAGCTAAGTGATCCACCAAATGATGGAACTGGAATTCCGTTCGTGGCAGCGACCGATACTACTTCTCTCCAGTCTTGCTGAGCTGAGTTTAGAACATCAGTGAAGAATGGTGCTAGCATGAGGTTAGTCGGCTTAGACGCTCCTTCATATGCTTCTGTGATACGGTTTAGGAAACGTGCACGGATGATGCAGCCACCTCTCCAAATACGAGCGATAGCTCCAAGATCAAGATCCCAGCCCTTGTCCGCGCCCACCTTAGTGATGAGGTCGAGTCCCTGAGCGTATGATACGATCTTAGATGCATAAAGTGCGTTGCGAACCTTCTTAACGAGGTCTTCCTTACTCATTCCTTTAAGCTCGAAGTCCCAGTTATTAGGTCCCTGAAGAATACCAGAAGCTACTTTACGCTGGTCTCTAAGTGACGAAAGGATACGTGCTTCAACAGATCCTGCGATGGTTGAGAACGGCACTGCCTGCTCTACAGATCCCATCACTGTCCAGCGACCAGTTCCTTTTTGACCAGCCTTGTCGACGATTAGATCAACAATATCTTTTCCTGTCTCAGGATCTTTTTGCTTAAAGATGTTTGCTGTGATTTCGATGAGGAATGACTCAAGGTCTCCGTCGTTCCAGTCTGCGAAAATCTGCGCTTGCTCTTCATTGCTGAATCCAGCTGCCTTGAAAATATTGTAAGCCTCACAGATGAGCTGCATGTCACCGTATTCGATTCCGTTGTGCACCATTTTCACAAAGTGACCTGCGCCACCTTCGCCAATATGTGTCACACAAGGAACACCGTCCACCTTAGCTGAGATAGCTTCAAAGATAGGCTTCATTACTTCCCATGTGCTTTCTGGTCCACCTGGCATGATTGATGGTCCCTTAAGAGCACCTTCTTCACCACCAGAAACTCCAGCTCCGATGAAACGGAAGCCTTTCTCTGAGAGATACTTTTCTCTGCGCTCTGTGTCTGTGTAGAGTGTGTTACCGCCATCGATGATGATATCATCTGGGTCTAGGAGTGGGATCAGTGACTCGATCACTGCGTCCACTGGTCCACCAGCCTTCACCATGATCTGGATCTTGCGCGGAGTTGCGAGGCTATTCACGAAGCCTTCTAAAGTCTCCTCACCTACTAAATTTTTACCTGGATTCTCGGCGATGAATTCTTCCATCACAGAAGTTGTGCGGTTATACACGGATACTTGGAAGCCTCTGCTCTCTACGTTGAGAACGAGGTTTTGCCCCATTACTGCTAGGCCGATAAGGCCAAAGTCACTTTTTTTTGTATTACTCATAATTTTTATTGATTGGAAATAGTTGGAATTAATTAGTTCTGCCAGCGCATTATCAACAAAGTTCATTATTTCGCAACGAGAAGTTGCCGTAATGTCATACTTTATGCACACTACTCACAGATCCCGTGAATATACCTAACTCAATAACCGCTTTCCGACTCGTCCTGACTGCCATTTTCATCGCAGCTATCACTGTAGAGCAGCCGTGGGCAAACATGCTTGCTCTCGTAACCTTCATCATAGCCGCAGCTTCAGATTGGTTTGATGGCTACTTCGCACGCAAGCTAAACCTCGTTACTTCATTGGGCAAGCTGATGGATCCCTTAGCGGATAAAATACTAGTCGCAGCAGGATTTATCTATCTAAGCTCAAATTTCTACACCGAAGGACTCTGCCCTGTCTGGGTCACTTGCGTGATCATTGGCAGAGAATTCATGGTTACTGGATTACGCCAAATTGCTGTTGAACAAGGAGTTGTCATAGCCGCTGATGGGTTAGGCAAATGGAAAACTGCCTTTCAGCTTACTTTTATTATAACCTGTCTCACGTACATTAGCTTAGGCGAGATAGAGAATCACATTTGGATTAGTGACCTTCTCTTCACACTCTCTAAACCAGAAAACTATCTCATGCATATATCACTATGGGGAGCTGTAATTCTAACTTTAGTCTCAGGATGGAATTATATTTGGAGAAGTAGAGAGTTATTGAAAGGCTAAGCTCTTGGTCGTGGCTGTCTATAGCTCCCAGAACATTGTAACGTTTTCGACCTGGTGGAGTTTTTACCAGAACCCTCACGAAGCACCAAATCATACCAAGAAAGGCTCCCATTACAAAGTCGGCAGCATCTTCAAAGAAGACTTCACGCTCGCCTTTCACGGCTTCTACAAGCTTTGGGAGCAATGTAGAGGTATAAAATTCGAATTGAAGTTGAGAGTTCACCTTTCCGGGAATAAAGAAAGCTTTACGAACTGTTCACCCTTAGCTCTTCATAAATCGACGAGCCTGGCTTTCACTTAACCGAACTCCTCTAAGTGATTCGATCCGGCTACAGCCTGCTTGGCATCGGCTAGTGGAGAAGCTCAGAAAGAGCATTTTAAACATTCAATAAAAGGCTCTAGTGAACTGCTGGGAGGGTAGTATCTATCCTCAAGAGTCTAGCCAAGTCGTCCTCCTTTGGAATACTCTTTAAGGTATTTAGTGATAATGTTGTAATGGAGGTTAAGGACTTTCGCAATAAATCCGTGTTTTGAGGCTTCATTAAGCATACAAATAACCAGAAGTTTAGTTTTTTTTCTATAACTTGTAGCAGGGTCATCAAGGGCTTCGACTATATCGGTGGAGTCTTGGTTGGTAAGTTTTAGGCTGATCATTTAGACCTGCTATTCTAGAGCTAATTATTCGTGTAGCACCACATCTCTTTTTCACAAATCTTAATGCATGGTAGCATACTGGATATAGATAGTGATTTTAATATGAAGCTCCATCAGACTGATGATGATACCTCTAAAAAGTTCTTTGAGAGGTATTTAAGGAAAATTTTATAGAGGTATCCAAACCCATCTTTCTATGACTATTTATTTTAGGCTTATTTTTATTTCTTTCTTAATTCGAACAGGTCATTTGTCAGATAAATGTTGATACAGCATTATAATAACTCATTATAAATATAATATTTATATATTACATTCTGTCATATTTAGAATATTAAACAATTAAACAAACAACATGCTAAAAAAATTAACTATATCGGCTGCTGCACTTACAACTAGTGTAGCTGTCTCGAATGCAGCATTATCCTTGACCAATATTTCTGGTGATTTATGGGAGGTATCACTAGATCCCATCTCATTTGTTGCAACTGGAAGTTCGACAGGTGATTTGGATTGGCTTGTCTTTGACGGGTTTTTCGATGCAGACTCTACTGTTCAAGGAGCATACGACAGTGGGACCCTAGATTTTTCAATTGATGGAGGAGCTGTTGTGAGTGTAACTCCACGTGCAACAAATGATAATGGAACTTTTGACCGAACTCTTGGAGGTATCAATGCGGATGATCTTTTGCTAAATGTTGCTGGATCCGTTGGTCGCCCAGTTACAACTGCAGGTCAGACTGTGGCTGTTTCAGGAACAATTAGATTCATCTCATCAGACGTTCCTTCTTTCTCTTCTAATGGAACTGTTAGTGCAGCATTTTATAATAATAACCCAGCAGCAGCAGAATTAACGACTAATCAAATTACTGTTACAGTTGTGCCTGAGCCTTCTTCAGTGGCTCTTCTCGGTTTAGGTGGGCTAGCCCTTATCCTACGTCGTAAAAAATAAGATCTTCTCTTAGAACTTATCGGCGACCTTGAGAGAAATTATATTTCTCTCAAGGTTTTTATTTTTTTATAACCCCATTCTTACCCATTCTTATGAGAGTCAGTATTTTCCTTGTCACCTTTCTTTTTTCGATTCTTATACTAAGAGCTGCCCCCATCGGCATAAACTTCACAAATGGAGATGCAGATAAGTCTCTCATTAATACAGACTCCGCTGGCGTAGAAAATCAAGTCAACTGGAATGGCCACACTAATGCGACAGGTGTGCAAACAACCAATGCACTTAAAGATAGTAACGGAGTTACTACTACAGCCTCTATCTCTACTAATTTTGGCTTCGCAAATGCCAATAGTGGCGGAACTGGCACTGCAAATGACAAGTTATACAGGGCATACGGACTGATTTTCGGAACAGAAAGTGTTTCAGTCACTAGTTTACCAACTTCCATCACAGAAAATGGCTATCATGTTATCGTATACTTCGATATCAACCTGAACGTTGATGCACGAATAAGTAGCTATACCATCAATTCGGCTACCCTAGCCGGCATAGAAGACTCTAATTTTTTCAGTGGTGTTTTCAAAAAATCAACTGGAACAAGTCTGGGCTCAGCCACCGAAGGAAACTATGTTCGTTTTGAAGGATTAACCGGTAATTCTTTCAGTATAACTGGTGCTGGAAATATTGGAAGAGCTCCAATCTGTGGTATTCAAATCATCCCTGCTGGAGATTCTCCTATTATTACTTCTTTTACAAGCTCATCTAATAAATTTGAAGCTGGAAAGGCTATTACGCTACAGTGGGCAGTCACTGGATCTACGTCTGTTTCGATAGATCAAGGCATCGGTAATGTTCCCGCATCAGGCTCTGTTACCGTCACACCCAATGCTGAGACCACGTATACTCTAACTGCTGTTAATAATACAAATTCCGTTACTTCTCAGGTAAGTCTAATCTTGGATAAAGGGTTAATTGACGTCTACCTCCTAGGAGGGCAGTCAAACATGCAAGGAACAGCTCGTGTGAGCAAGCTTTCGAGCGACTTATCTAATATTCCAGAAATCATGCTCTATGCTTCTGGTTCAGGAGTATCCGGAAATATCGCTAATCAATGGGTCGGCCTACAACCATCTAATGGTAACACATTTGGTCCTGAGATCGGATTTGGTGAGCAAATGCGAGATCTTCACCCCGAAAAGAACATCGCTTTGATTAAATTCTCGGCAAGTGGCAACAGCTTGGAAATAAATTTTAAACCTGGGGCGAATACCCTAGATACAGCTAACTGGGGTGGTTCATTTACCAGCATGGTAAATACATATAACGATGCTATTGTAGCACTTGAGGCTGATGGCTGGGAACCAGTTATTAAAGGTATGTGCTGGCAACAAGGAGAGCAAGACGCCAAAGATGGCTTAAACGTAGGAGAATCTAACACTAGTGCTGATGACTATGGTGCTAATTTATCCCACTTTATTGATCGGATTCGTGAGCAGTTCTCATCTCATGCAGACCCAGCAGGCATACGCTTTATAATTGGTCAGGTTCTTCCATATGCACCAGTAGGAGGTAATGTGAAAGAACGGTTTCCTGGAAGAGATCTAGTCCGGCAGGCTGAGCTTGATTTAGATGAAAACTCAGGAGCTGCTCTTGCAAAGAATAATACTGCTAGCATCTTTACGGATAGCGCGAACTATCCATCTCATGAAAATGAAATAGATGGATATAGAGATAGCGATGAAGTTCACTTAAATCACACTGCTCTTATTAATCTGGGACGTGAAATGGCTCAGAAAATGCTGAAACTCACTCCTCAAACTTATAGCCAATGGGCTGTCTCTCACAATGTCTCAGGTGACTCTAGTGAGGATGATGATAATGATGGCTCATCCAATATAGAGGAGTTTTACCATGGGACATCACCCGGTGATAAAAACAGCTCTGTCAATACGATCGTCGCCATTGAAGATATTGGAGGACAGCTCTACCTCACAGCGACGATAAGAAAAAGTGTCTTGGCTCTGTCTATTACTGAAACGGCTCAAGTGGGGATAGATCTGGCTGTATGGAATGATGGTGTGGTGCCTTTGCACGTAAGCACCACTGCTGATGGTGAATTCCACACATTAGTTAAATACCGTTCCCCTTGGCTCATATCATCTCAGCCTCGAATATTCATGAGATATCTTCTCAACCTGGCACCATAAAGTTGAACCGGCAAGACAATCAGTATACCTGCGAAAGGCATTATCAATTTTTTAGCGAACTCTCACAATCCGAGCCTTTCCAACAATCACTGATCTCAAAATACTCAAATTATCGCTATCCATCTGAAGTAATACCTCATCTAGTTTATCTTTATCATAGATTTGCTCTGAGCATTCGATATACAGAAGACTACTTACTCATGGATAAATTGCAGCTCAGGCATGGCCTGTAGGTGAGCGTTTGTGAAGGTTTGCTCTCAACCAACGGATAAATCGACAAATGCGTTGTGTTACTCTTTTGAAGAAGCTATTATCTTATTTATATGGTTATTTGCTTTGCTCTATATTTGATGGCTTTATGAGAGACCTCCTCTCTAATAGTATCCAGCTAGAGAAGCTCATCTTTATATAGTTTAATACGGTTTATTTTAGCTGACATACTTATCATTATTCATGTGTTAAAAAAGAGTACAAGTAAAAAGTGCGATTCATCCCACTTTTTAGTGATATATTGCACTAGTGCTTAACTTGAGAAATCCCGACTCTTCATCTTGAACTACGCTTATTTAGACTGACACCATGTGACCATTTCTTCACAGAATTATATGGTTGTAAAATATATATTTCTGTTAAACCCTGTTTAGGTAGCGAGCATCATATATCAACAGATCAGATGCTCTAACCGCTTGTATAATATAAATAAAACAATCATGGAAAACAAAATAGTAAAAACAATGATCGGTGCTGTAGCTTTATCTAGCACAGCAATCGCAGGAGACATCGCAGAAACCATAGTAGCTCCCACAGTTACAAACAGTGGTGATTTCTGCAACACTCTAAAAAATATTGGAAAACTCTACAAAAATAAAAATAACCCTATCATTCAAGAAGTAAAAATATTCGGACGTGCACACTTTAGTTACGCCTATGTAAATGGAGAAAACGGAAATGGTGATAAATTTAATGGTGGATACGAAGAAGTTCGCCGTGCTCGTTTTGGAACCTCTATCAAAGCACTTAACGGACTGGAGTTACTATTAAGAGCTAACATGGTAACCGATAATAAACCAAGAGGCGGAGATCGTGATTGGGGCTATAATGATTTTGATGAGGCCATACTTAGCTACAACTTTGGAACTGTAGCCGGAATCGATGATTTCAAAGTCGGTTACGGTCGTTATAAGATCGCAGTGAGTGCCGAGGGTAAAGAATCTTCGAAGAAGATCAAAACTGTCGAGCGTTCTGCTATATCAAATAAAGTATTTAATAATCGTTATACTGGACTAATTCTTTCTGGTTCTCGCGGAAACGTTAAAGAAGCTAGAGTAGGTTTACTCAGCCTCGATGATTCTGACTTCGTAGGTAACTGGGATGCAGGTAATGCAATCTTTGTTGATACTACGTTTGAAGTGGCAGGTCACGACTACCTTTTTAATGCCCTCTACAACCTCGACGAAGGCTCGGCAGAAGATGATCAAGTGGGAATGGATTTCAGCTTTGCAACATCGCTCTCCACTAACAGAGAGATTGCCGGATGGAATGTTCTTTTTGATGTTATCTTAGGAGATAACGGAGAAGATGGTGGAGCTGAAACTGGCGGTGCATTCTGGGGACTCGTCGTTGAGCCTTCTAAATACATCGTAGAAGATAAGGTAGAAGCTGTATTCAGATACGCTTATCAGGGTTCATCTGGGGAAGAAGGAGTTAGCGCTATTAGACGTTACTTCGGTCAAGGACTTCGTGACTCAGGAGGTGGTACAGCCGGGGATCAACACCATAGTGTTTATGCTGGATTGAACTACTTCTTTTGTGGTCATAACAGCAAGATCATGATCGGTGCTGAATACGAAAATCTATCTACACCAAGCGGAACTGCATCAGACGCCATTGTTTGGGCAGCTTACCGTGTTTACTTCTAAGCCTTAAATATTCATCTAAAGACGCAGTTCCTCATACGGGGAGCTGCGTTTTCATTTCGTGCTGAAGCTAAATACACAAAACAGCTCTTAACGCTCCATCATAAAATCAGCTTCTGATATCACTCCATCATGAAAAAGAGACGAATGAGAGCACCTTAGGTTCAAGGAAATCTACTTCTCTGGAGGGCAAAGTTTCCAAGTGCTTTTCTCAAATGGCTTAGTCTCTAAGCATTTATGATGCACTTACCACTCCTTCGTCGTGCCATACCATTTAGATAAGCACCTCGGCATTCGTCTCTGTTTCATCGCTGCTTGATATAACAAGCGCACGTAGATTACAGTAAACTATCTAAAAAGTGATCTTTGCCAATTACCTATAGAAAACAAGTTTGAACTTTCTCACAAAACTTAGATTCCCCCTCTATCGTTTTATATAGTATTTCGATCAACTACGGATAGATCCAAATTTTCTAAAACTATTGCCTCTCTAGTATACAAAACATAAAAAAGGCGCACCGTGAACGATGCGCCTTTTGAAATATATTTTGAAAACCTCTGAGAGATTATCTTGAGTAAAGTTCAACAACTAGCTGAACGTTTACGCCGTGATCCATGTCCTCTTCCTCTGGGATGCGGGCAACAGTTCCTGCCATTGCATCGCGATCAAGTGTGAGCCACTCTTTAAGTGGAACTGCCTGAGTAAGGTCAAGAGCGCGGAGTCCGAGCTGCTGTGATGCAGCTCTCTCCCCTACCTTGATAACGTCACCTGGCTTGCACTGGAAAGACGCGATGTCTGTCTTAGTGCCATTCACAGTGATGTGACCGTGGTTGACTAGCTGACGTGCAGCTGAGCGAGTGTTTCCGAGTCCGAGTCTGTAACATACGTTATCAAGACGAGTCTCAAGAAGCTGAACGATAGCGTCACCAGTAACACCACGACGACGTGCTGCTTCATGGTAATATCCGCGGAACTGCTTTTCTAGAACTCCGTATTGGAAACGTAGTTTCTGCTTTTCACCGAGAGCTACTGAGTATTCTGACTTCTTCTTACGTCCAGCGCGGAATCCGTGCTGTCCTGGAGGGAAGTTTCTGCGCTCGAGAGCTTTTGATGGTCCGAAGAGTGCTACTCCGAATCGACGACTGATTTTATCTTTTGGGCCAATATAGCGTGCCATAATTTAAAAGTTGTTAGTTGTTAGTGTTAAGTAGTTAATTATACGCGACGAGCCTTCTTAGGACGGCAACCGTTATGTGGAATAGCTGTTACGTCTTTGATTGCTGATATATCAAGTCCGAGTCCCTGTGCTGCTCGCACTGCTGACTCACGACCTGCGCCCGGCCCTTTAACGCGAACCTCAACAGTCTTAAGACCGTGAGACATTGCCTGGCGGCATGCGTCTTGAGATACTACCTGAGCTGCGTATGCGGTGCTCTTACGAGAACCCTTAAAGCCCATCTTACCAGCAGATGACCAGCCGATAGAGTTTCCTCTAGGATCAGTCACGCTAACGAGAGTGTTGTTGAAAGTAGCAGTCACGTGCACGATTCCTGTGGAAACGTTCTTGCTTCCTTTTGCTTTGTGAATTTTTACAGTTTCTTCTTCACCACCAGCGATTTCAGCGAAGATATCCTTCTTCTTCTCATCTTTCTTAGGTGCGTCCTTATCAGCTGCTGCTTTTTCTTCAGCTGGCTTTTCAGCCGCTTTGTCGGCCTTATCAGCCTTTGGTGCTTCTACAGTTGCTACAACTGGAGCTGCTTCTTCTGCTTTCGCTTCAGTTGCTTCTGTGTTCTTTTCTTCAGACATTATATTAAATGGTCAATGAGTTAGTTTGCTATTTAGGTGTTCCTGAAACTGAACGCTTCTTGCCCTTGCGTGTGCGTGCATTTGTCTTTGTACGCTGACCTCTTACAGGAAGTCCACGCTTATGACATTGGCCACGGTAGCAGTTGATGGATTGAAGACGCTTCAAGTTACCCTGAAGTTCACGACGAAGGTCACCTTCAATGACGAACTCCTCTTGAGTAATCACTGACGCGATCTTCACTAGTTGTTCTTCTGAAAGTTTGCCTGTACGGATATCTGAATCTACGCCAGCATGATCTAAGATCTTAGCTGCGCGTGTTGATCCAATACCGTATATATATTGGAGAGAAGCTTCGATGCGCTTCTCGTTTGGAATTTCTATTCCGAAAATACGTGCCATAATGTGATACTCTATTTTTTGTGGTTAATAACTGTGCTCCGCAGAATATTTATGCGCACTGTGCGCAAAGCGGGATGGGTCGTTTAGCAAAATTCACCAGAGTTGCAAGTGATTTATAGCTTTTTTTACCTTAAGCCCCTCGTTTTCTGAGCAGAACAGTAAAATAATCATTAAAGCTTCTTACTTTTTACCTTTCTTAGCTTTATTCTTAGATTGCTTACCAAAGTGCTTCACTGGCTTAGGAGGCACCCTTCCATAGCTAGGATTATAAACGGGAATCCCCATACCTTTTGGTGTCTGCCAGCCATCTTTCGGCTGATGAGTCACATAGGCATAATATGGTGTAGCGGTGAGTTCGGGTCCGATAAATACCGGAGCTAATTTTGTGACTCCTTTTTTCAAAGTCACCTTGAAAGTGACTTCCTTTGCCCCTTCTGGGATATCTTTCTTCACATCCACATCACCAATAACAAGTCGCGCCTGCTTGTAGTTAAATGCCTTTCCATAAGTCCCGTCGTTAATACCTTTATCAGCTTCCACAGGCCAGCGGCGCAGCGAAACCTCGTATTCACCATCGCGCTCGACTTCTATCGCCCAATGCGACTTTAAAGCTACAGAACCAGCTTTGACATGCTTCTGATGCCATGGCGGAAGCCTGTGTAGCAACCAATCATGCGAAGAAAGCGAAACTACCGGAGAATGGTCAGAACCAATGATCATGTAGCTAGTCAGATCATGTTCTTGCGAAACCTCATTCCAAAATTTATCATAATCAGCCCGTAGACGCTTGAAGATCTCAGGGTGCTTGGATGCAACATCCGCTTCCTGCTTAGGATCATCCTTAATACTATAGAGACTCTTACCATTCACGAGACGCCATTCATCCGTCATGACTGAGCATTTACGCCATTTGATAGGGTCAATCACGCGCTGAGACTCCACGATAAGTGCCCGCTCTGCCCATTTCGTGCCATCAGTATAGAATAAATCTCGGATACTGGAGCCATCAAATTTAATTTTAGGAGCTTTCAGTCCGAAGAGATCTATGAACGTAGGTAAAATATCAATATGCGCAGTAAGCCTCTCAACTGATTTACCTGCTTCTATCTTCCCGTTTGGCCAGCGAAGAATGAATGGAACACGGTGACCTCCTTCATACTCAGAACCTTTCTTCCCTCTCATCCCACCATCAGAGCCACGCCCACCTGCTACTCCATATGCAGAGCCGTTGTCAGTCATGTAAATAAGAATTGTATTATCAGATAAACCTTCTTCATCGAGTAACTTCATGAGCTTTCCCATATTGTCATCTATGTTAGTGATCATCCCATAGAACTCCGGAATAGAAACCTTGGGGTTTCCAGCATAAGGCTTAGAATATTCCTCAGGACAGAACAGAGGACCGTGTGGAGCATTTGTCGTGATGTAGGCAAAGAACGGCTTATTCTCAGTCTTACTCTTTTTGATAAATTTCATCCCTTCATCGAACCAGATATCGGTGCAATACCCCTTAAATTGCTTGTGCTTGCCATTAACTTTATAAGTATCATCAAAATAATCATTCCCCCAGTAATCAGGTGCTTGACCCACGCCACCAGCCTCATGATACACAGTGTGCTGGAACCCTCTGTCCTCAGGACGGAAAGGATAAGAATCACCTAAATGCCACTTACCAAACAAGCCTGTCGCATAGCCATTAGCACTAAATACATCCGCCATCGTAACCTCACGGCTACGCAGCATGTTCCGCCCTTGTACTGTATGCCAGACACCCACTCGATCAGAATACCGACCACTCATCAGCGCCGCACGTGTAGGCGCACAAGTGGGATCTACATGAAAATTATTCAATAATAGCCCCTGGCTGCGCAGCTTATCGACATTCGGTGTATTAATAGCAGTATTACCAGTGAAACCAAAATCACCGTAGCCTTGATCGTCAGTAATAACGATGATCACATTGGGTTTATCTACAGCATCCTCCGACAATGCTAAACCTGGCGCAAAACATGCTACTACGATAACCCATTTCTTAAATATCATTTTCATTATTCTATATAGTATTAGTCCTATTTTCCTGCCTTCATCAACTGCGTAATTTCTCCCTCATTTGGAAAACGTCCAGTCTCTTTCTTATTAAAAACTATCTCTCCATCTACCGTCACAATGAACACTCCCCCACTACCTGCGTTTAATGTTGAGTCCATGTTGAATGATTCTTTTAATTCTGCCGCTAAACTAGCCGCATTAGGTTGGTAGTTTCACATTCCTCAGTATTCGATTTCTATTTTCATATAATTCTTTTAACTACCCCTCCCCCCTGATCCAAGACTTTTTTATAGAAACGAAACTTAAGCAACCTCCCATAATTTACTGCTTTCGCAATTTTACACCAATGCTACCTTTCCCTTCTCACTATGAAAAAACTTCAAAACTCTCTCATCATCATACTGGCTACCATCTACTGCCAAGCTGCTCAAGCAGAACAGACGCCTGCTAAAATCACTCCTCATAAAGTGATCAGCTATAAAAAGATTGGTAAGTCGGATCTAAAGCTCGAAATATTTAATCCAAAGGATCATCAATCCGAGCACAAGAAACCAGCAATTGTATTCTTCTTCGGAGGCGGCTGGGTAGGCGGTTCAACCAAACAATTCCATCCACACGCAGCGAGTTTCGCAGAGCAAGGCTACGTAGCTATCACAGCAGATTACCGTACTAGGATGAATCCATTCACCTGTGTGAAAGATGGAAAATCAGCTATCAGATGGGTCCGCACTCACGCAGCAGAACTAGGAATAGACACAGAACTTATCATCGCCGCTGGTGGCTCAGCTGGCGGACATGTAGCGGCATGCACTGGCGTCATCGATGGTCATGAAGAAGATGGCGAAAACCTCAAGATCAGTTCTAAACCTAATGCCATGATTCTCTATAATCCAGTTATTGATACTACCGAGAAAGGTTACGGCATGAAAAAAGTGGGAGAGAAACGCAAGACAGAAATCTCTCCATGCCATCATGTAAAAAAAGGCATCGTCCCTACCCTGATTTTCCACGGCACAGCAGACAAGACCGTACCATTTGAAAATGTGAAGCGTTTCACTAGCCTAATGAAAAAAGCTGATAATCACTGCATCCTCATTCCATTTGAAAACCAAGGACACGGTTTCTTTAATAGCAGCTATTTCAAGAAGGGGAATGATGGAAAAATATTCCAGACCACCATGGAAGAGAGTCTTAAATTTCTTAATGAACAAAACCTCGATGGAGACAAAAGTAAAAACTAACCAATTTAAAATCTAAAAAAAATCTCAGTTTTTATCTCACATCTCATTTATTATGGAAAAATGAATAGTTTATTTTAGTTAGGATTTTTAATAATTCATAGAGTCAACATGCTAACTTATTCACATTCTTAAAAAGGTTAGTTCATTTATCTTAAAGCTCAGTAAAAACTAAGATTGTTTTTCTTAAAATTCATCACTTATCTCTTGCTGTTATGCAAAGTTCTAAGTGATAATTTTTTTAAGATTTAACCCTACCGAATCATCATCACATGAGCTTAAGAAAACAACTAAACGCAGCACTACCAGCTATCCTTCCGGCAAACCCGAAAGACGCGATCAAGGGCACTGAGCTCATCCGGCTTATTCGCCTAAAAATTGAAGGCAACTACTCAGACGCCTCACTGCGCTACCATTTTTCGATCATGTCCTGTGATCCAGGATCTCCGATAGCTAAGGTAGAGAAAGGTCAAGGCTATTACAGACGCACCGCCCCGGTGCCAGTCTTATCTAGCGCTAAAGAAATCTTCTCTTTATCCCAAGGTCGCTTAGAGGACTTTGGCGGAAATAAAGAAGTCATCGACATAGCACTGATGAGGGTGAAAAAATTCCGCGCCATCGTCCATCGCTGGGCAGAGGTAAACGGCAAGCAGCCATTTATTTTCAGAGAGCCATTCCAAGCAAATGCGCCAATCGGCAACCTTTGGAAATTCCCAGAAATGGTAATGGTCGACTGGGAAGGCGCCATGGATCAATTCGAAGCAGATCCACTATTCCAGCTTAAGAGCACACTTCAATTACCGGCATTCAGACTCATCGCATCTCGTCTCTACATACAGGCAGGCTTGCACTCATTCCGTGAAGATTTTTTCCAAGCACTCAGCTCATCAGAGTGGGCAAATGCTGGCGAAATCTACTACGCGGGCCCCATCGAAGATGAAGCACTAGCAGAAGCCTACCGCAGACTGAACTCCAAGTTCGGCGTCGGCGTCACTAGTTTCGGGCTCAGTTCTATTCAGCTGGATGAACTCCCCCGCCCAGCAGAAATTCTTAATGCGCAGCCAAGAGAAACGGAAGCGCTCATGGAAAGACTAGATATCAACCGAATCGCCAGCCCTGTTCAGCGTGATCACATCGACTGGTCAGCACTTGATGCTATCCGTAATGACTCTGAAGAAGTGAACAAGCTTTTCAACTGGCTCATTGAAGGGATCAACACTAAGAACCCTAAGCCTTACCCAACAGATTAGATAACTATGTCTTCCCCTCAGCTATCCCCTCCACGGACATGGGCTGAAATAGATCTCTCAGCCCTGAGACATAATCTCCAGGTAGCGCGTGATATTTCAGAGCAGTCCATCATGATCGTGCTTAAAGCTTCTGCTTACGGTCATGACATCAGAGAGATCGCTAAATTTCTAGATCAGGAAAACATCGCATTCTTCGGCGTGGCAAGCGTCATCGAAGCACGCCGCATCCTGAGCACCGGCAGCAAGACCAGGATTTACCTGTTAGGCCCAACACTCGCAGATGAGCGCAGAGAAATAGTCACCCATGGCTGGACACCTTCTATCTCTAGCCTAGAAGAGGCACAGCACTTCAGCGAATTAAACACTGGTAATGAACCACTCCCTGTCCACATAACCGTCGACACAGGAATGGGCAGAGGAGGATTCCTGCCATCCACACTTCGCTCTGCTATGGGCGAAATTTTAAAACTAGAGAACATCTCCATAGAAGGCATTGGCTCTCACCTTCCATCCGCAGATAATGATCGTGAGTTCACTCTATCCCAGTTTGAAGCATTCAGTGATATCGTAGCATCATGTTCCCATCCATTTAAATACATACACCTCACTAACTCAGCAGGCATCCTAGATTACCCATCTTCTATCTGCAATCTCTCCCGCCCAGGACTCATGCTCTACGGAGTCTCGCCTATAGAGAAATATCAGGCGAAGCTGAAACCAGTGATGACTCTCAAGTCCAAAATCACCATCATCCGCGAGCTCCCCTCTGGACATGGAGTATCTTACGGCAGATCCGTTGTGTTAGACAAACCCACCAGAGTTGCCACCATCGGAGCTGGCTATGGCGATGGCTACCCCCGCTCAATATCACCAGAAAAAGCCGAAGTCATCATCCGGGGCATTCACTGCCCCATCATCGGTAGGATAACCATGGATCAGATCATGGTAAATGTCAGCGCTCTACCAGAAGCCACCGCTGGCGACGAAGTAGAGCTATTCGGCCAGCAAATCAGCGTCACCGAAGTAGCAGAAAACGCAGGCACAATATCCTGGGAAATTCTCACCAGAATCACACCTCGTGTCACCAGAATATTTCTACATAAATAGTTCTCACATTTTTATTCGGTCATTGCCAAATAAGCTTATCTGTGCTTACTTGTAGCATCATGCGTAGTCAATCTATCATCAAAATTTCAGCATCGGCCTTCACCTTTCTTAGTCTTCCTTGCAGCCTCACGGCTCAAGCCGAAGCTCCCGCTAAGGCTCCTAAAGCAGAAGTAGTAGAAGAAAAGGAAGTAGCAGAAATACCTAAGGACCTCATCGAAGATCCACACGTGCGCGAAGAACTGGGGATCAATGAATTCACCGCCCCCTCTATCCGCCTCATCTTCGATGACCTAGACCAGCTCACCCCCATGCCTGTCAAGGAGACACGTCACCAATTACCAAAGCGCATGCCACTGAGCCGTACTGATCTGGCATTAGAAATAGGCTTTCTCATCGCGGACGGATTCCTCGCAGTGCAGCACGGACACATAGATGACATCGAGCCAATCGCTAAAGAACTTTCTAAATACGGACGCGCACTCGGCGCTGGTGACCGAGTAAACCGTCACGCTAAATCACTCCTCGAAAACGCTAAGAAAAAGAACATCGAAGCCATTAAAAGAGAGCTCTCAGCCACACAGAAAGATGTGGAAAAAGAACTCGTCCAGCTCAAAGACGCTGACCTCGCCCACCTCATCTCACTCGGAGGATGGATCCGAGCACTCGAATGCGCATCAGCAGCAGTGAACAAAGAATTCACAGAAGAGCGCGCTAACCAACTCTTCAGAGAAGACATCGCCGAATACTACGAAGGCTCCATCGGCGGACTGGAACCACGCATTTCAAAAAAACCAACCTTCGTCTCCATCAGAGAAATCTGCTCAGGACTCAAAGTAGTCATGACCCTCGGACCAGACGAAGAGCCCTCAGAGGCCAAAGTAAAAGAAATTACAGCTCAGGCTAAAAGACTAGCTACTCTCGCTTTAACGAGAGAGAAGTAAAAAAATCACCTCTAGTAATTTATAACTCACAAGAATTCCCCACACCCCATGTCTTTTTAGACTTGGGGTGTTTTTATAGAGACAATTCCTACCTCCTATTCCGCTAAATGAGTAATAAGAAATAAAATTTAAATTACATGATGCCGCACTCACTCACCCCACTCTTCACAGGCCTAGCACTCACCTTTGGAACCATCGCCTTACCGCTATCAGCTCAACAGGCAGAGCAAATAACGCCTCGTATAAACAGTAGCGCAGATCAGGTTAAAATAGATACAGCCATTGCCAACGTCTATCCAGCACTTGTTCGTATTCACGTAGTAGGCGAAAAACCTAAGGATGGCAGAATGTTAAAAACCGGAGGCACAGGCTCCGGCACCATCATCCATCCAGAGGGCTACGTCCTTACCAATCACCACGTAGCTGGCGAAGGCACCCGCATCTGGGTCAGGCTCTCAAATAAACTTAAAGTCGATGCCACCCTAATAGGCACCGATCCTCAGACCGACCTCTGCATCCTCAAGCTAAATCTGGACCAGATCCCAGCCGAAATGAAACCACTCCCAGTGGCAAAATTCGGCGACTTCAAAACTCTCAACGTAGGCGACTCAGTTCTCGCCATGGGCTCACCCGCTGGCGTCTCTCAGTCAGTCACTCTAGGAGTAGTCGCTAACTTAGAAATGATTATCCCCGGTAACGGAGGAGGCACAAGACAAGCTGGCGAACGTGTCGGTGATCTCGTTCGCTGGATCGGCCACGATGCCATCATCTACTTCGGAAATAGCGGCGGCCCGCTGGTAAACCTCAAAGGAGAAATCATCGGCATCAATGAGATCGGCCTTGGATCACTCGGCGGCGCTATCCCAGCAGACATCGCTAAATACGTTTCTAACGAACTCATAAAGAACGGCACCGTCCGCCGTTCATGGACTGGCATCTTTCCTCAACCTATCCTCATCTCAAGCGAACAAAAAACCGGCGTCCTCATCTCCACTGTCTTAGAGAAATCTCCAGCAGAAAAAGCAGGTCTCAAGCCTGGCGACATCATCACAGAGTTCGACGGAGTCCCCGTCACAGCCACCGCACCCGAGCACCTTCCACTTTATAACAAAGTAGTACTCGGCACAGCAGTAGGAAAGAAAGTCACTATTAAATACATCCGAGACGGTAAAGAAAGTATCACCAAGCTCACCACCATCGAGCGCTCGAAAGCAATCGGAGAAGACATCGCAATCCGCGAATGGGGTATCACTGCCCGCGATCTCACACCACGCAGTTCACTTAATCGAAAGGAAACCGATACCCGCAGCAAGACCGATGGCGTTCTCGTATCATCTGTTAGCAAGACCGGCCCGTCCGCGGCATCCAAGCCAGCAATAATCCGAGGCGACCTCATCCTTAAAGTCAACGGAGAAACTATCAAAGACCTAGCCCAGTTCCAAAAACTTACTTCCAGCTTAATCCCAGAAGGAAAGTCTCAAGTAAAAGCCATGGTCGAATACGAGCGCAATAACCAACTCATCGCCACCGTAGTAGATATAAACAAACAGCCAAGCACCTCACAATCCACTGCCGCCCAGAAAGCATGGATTGGCCTCGACACCCAAGTCCTCACCCGCGAACTAGCGACTATTCTAGATCTCTCGGGAAAGAAAGGAGTCCGCGTCACCCAAGTAATCCCGCAGTCAAATGCGGATAAGGCTGGCATCAAACAAGGCGACATCATCCTCAAGATGGACGGCGCCATCATCCCTGTCGAACGCGAGCGAGATGCAAATATTTTCAACTCCATGATCCGCGAATACCCAGCCGATGAGAGCATCAGCTTTGAGATCTTCAGAGACAAGAAAACAATGCAGGTAAAATGCGAGCTAGAAACCGCCCCAAAGCCAGCCAAAGAATTTAAAAAAGTCATTAACGATGTGCTAGAAATAACACTCCGCGATCTATCTAAAGCAAATGCAAAAGAAGCCGAGCATCAGAAAGGTATCTTCGTCCACGCAGTAGAAACCGCCGGCTGGGCATCACTTGCTGGACTACACGCTGGCGACGTCATCCTATCCATCAACAACAAAGAAGTCACCGACCTCGCTATGATAGAAAAAGAACTAGAACTCGTAGAAGAGCAACAGCAAGACTATGTAGTTCTCTTCGTCAAGCGCGGTCAATTCACCCGCTTCCTAGAAATCCACCCCATCTGGAAAAAATAGCACTCAAACTAATACATAAAAACATCATCATGAAAGCAACCAAACTAATCAAACTACTCACTATCGCCGGCCTCAGCCTCAGCGCGATCTCACCCGCACTAGCTATAGACACAGCAGCCAAGCGAGAAATCTATAACAACAACAAAGGCGCAGTATTCGGCGTGAAAGGGATACTCAAAATCACCGCCACAGTCCAAGGCCAAGTCAAAAACCAAGAAGGTCAGATCTGGTCAAACGCCACCTGCATCGGCGACGGATTGCTCGTAGCAGCCTATGCATCTATCAGTCCTAATGTAGGAGGCAACAATCCTAACATCGAAATAACCAAAGAGATCGAAGACCTCAAACTCCTCAATGCCGCTGGCGAAGAATTTGATGCTAAACTTCTACTCCATGACGAAGACCTTGGACTCGCATACATCGGACTAGATCCGAAAGGAGAAAATGCCAAAAACTGGAAAAATCAGATCGTGGACATTTCAAAAGACACCGAACTCCAGCACCTCGATGAGACCATCAATATCTCACGTTACGCAGCCCATTTCCGCTACCAAAGCGCCGTAACTGTAGGAACAGTCTCAGCCATCCTTGAAAAGCCACGTAAACTCTATCAAATCATCAGCGCCTCAATGAGCGCCCCGTCGTTCAATGACAAAGGAGAGTTCGTCGGAATCACAGTCGCCAAAGAAGCAGTTAAGGGTACCCGCACACCACCAGTCACTATCCCAGCCAAATACATCCGTAAGCTAGTGGCGCAAGCAACAGCTAAACAGGCTGAACTCAAAAAATAGATCATCATACTACCCCACCTAAGACTTTGACAACTCACTCAATTTAACGAGTAGTTTGTCTAAAACATAAAAGCCTACTTGGATTCATCCAAGTAGGCTTTCTTATAGTTTCTTCAAAGATTACTTAGAAAGGTAAGCACTAACGCCAGCATGATCTGCCGTCATTGCTGATGACCCTTTTTCCCAATCCATAGGGCAAACCTCGCCATGCTCCTCGAAATGCTGAAGCGCATCTATAACGCGAAGGCACTCGCGGATGGAGCGGCCTAGTGGCATGTCATTCACCACCTGATGTCTAACCTTGCCGTCGAGATCAATGAGGAATAATCCACGGTAAGCGACCATTTCACCTTCCACGACATACTTACCATCTTCGGTAACATCAGCGTTACCAGCAAGAACGTCATAATCTTCAGAAATAGTCTTATTGATGTCAGCTACTAAAGGATAACTTACACCTTCAATACCGCCCTTGTTTTTTGGTGTATTGAGCCACGCAAAATGTGAATACTCTGAATCTGTAGAACAACCGACAACTTCCACATTACGACTAGTAAACTCACCAATTTCTTCTTGGAAACGGTGTAATTCTGTAGGACAAACGAACGTGAAATCTTTTGGATAGAAAAATAAGACTACGTATTTTTTACCTATGAATTGATCCAGAGAGAAGTTTTCTACTATCTGGTTATTAACGACTGCTTTTGCTGAGAATGATGGAGCTTTTTTTCCTACTAATACTGACATGAGATATAAAGATTATGGTTAGATATTGATTTGATTAGACTTAATTATCACCAAGCAAATGAACAAATTCACTTAAATAAAATTTGTCTGCAAAGTGTGCCAGTGAATAGATCCGCTAGCCAGATTTGGCAACAATTTTTCTAAACAATCTCAAACCCTGGAGGACGTTTCACCACGCTAGATACAAGAAAGCAGGAACAATGGCCAGAACCTATAAATCAGGAGCACAAATAGAATATTTCATAACCAAAGAAACGCAAATTAGAATGATTCTAATCTATTATTTTACATATTTCAAAACCCTGCTAGATTTCACGCAGATAAATTAATACAAATACTTATTATGGAAAATCAATCAGAATTAAACGGCGATAACACAGGAAAATGTCCATTCGGACACGGTCAAGGGCAAGGTCCAGAACACGGTACAAAAAATACAGACTGGTGGCCCAATAAGCTAGACCTAGGCATCCTCCGTCAGCACTCATCCCTCTCTAATCCTATGGACGAGAACTTCGATTACGCGGCAGAATTTAAATCCTTAGACTTAGAAGCTCTTAAGAAAGATCTTACAGATCTAATGACGGATTCCCAGGACTGGTGGCCAGCAGACTACGGTCACTATGGCCCCCTCTTCATTCGTCTCTCGTGGCACGCAGCAGGCACGTATCGCACAGCCGATGGCCGCGGCGGTTCATCCACAGGCTCGCAGCGTTTCGCTCCACTTAACAGCTGGCCAGACAACGGCAACCTCGACAAAGCACGTCTCCTTCTATGGCCAATCAAACAAAAATACGGTCGTAAAATTTCTTGGGCTGATCTCCTAGTACTCTCTGGAAACGTCGCCCTAGACTCTATGGGCTTCAAGACATTTGGCTTTGCCGGTGGCCGTGAAGACATTTGGGAACCTGAGCAGGACATCTACTGGGGATCAGAGGGTGAATGGCTCGCTGACAACCGCTACACTGGGGATCGCTCACTAGAAAACCCTCTCGCAGCCGTCCAGATGGGACTCATCTATGTGAATCCAGAAGGACCAAACGGAAACCCAGATCCTATCGCATCAGCTCGCGACATCCGTGAGACATTCGGACGTATGGCCATGAATGACGAAGAGACCGTTGCTCTCATCGCAGGCGGTCACACCTTCGGTAAAGGACACGGAGCTGGAGACCCAGACGCACACGTGGGACCAGAGCCAGAAGGCGCACCGATACAGGAACAAGGCCTCGGCTGGAAGAATTCAATGGGAACTGGCAATGCCGGAGACACCATCACAAGCGGACTCGAAGGAGCGTGGACTACGCAACCAGCGAAGTGGACTAACGACTACTTTAACCACCTCTTCGGCTATGAGTGGGAGCTCTTCAAGAGCCCAGCCGGTGCACAACAGTGGCGACCAAAAGACGGAGCAGGAGCAGACAGCGTTCCTGATGCACATGATCCAAGTAAAAAGACACACCCTATCATGTTCACCTCTGACCTAGCACTCAGGGAAGATCCAGCTTACCTTAAAATTTCACGTCGCTTCCACGAGAACCCAGAAGAATTTGCGGATACCTTCGCACGCGCTTGGTTCAAGCTCATCCACCGAGACCTCGGCCCAGTAGCTTGTTACGTAGGAAATGACGTCCCTGATGAAGAGCTAATTTGGCAAGACCCTATTCCGGCAGTAGATCACCCGCTTATCGACGATGTGGACATCGTCACCCTAAAGGATGAAATTCTAAAGAGCGGGCTCACAGTCTCACAACTTGTATCTACAGCATGGGCATCAGCATCTACCTTCCGTGGATCAGACAGACGTGGTGGCGCCAATGGTGCTCGCATCCGTTTAGCACCTCAGAAATTCTGGGAAGTAAACCAACCTGCACAATTAGCAACTGTCATAACCACATTGGAATCAATAAAGAAAGAGTTCCAGAAAAACGGCAGAACAGTATCAATTGCAGACCTCATCGTCCTTGGTGGATGTGCGGGAGTAGAAAAAGCCCTATCGAATGCAGGAAGGACCATGTCAGTGCCATTCACGCCAGGCAGAGCAGACGCATCAGCAGATCAGACTGACGTCGAATCTGTAGCCTTCCTTGAACCACAAGCAGATGGATTTAGAAACTACCTCAAAGCACAATACAGCGTTCCTGCCGAGAAACTACTCGTCGACAAAGCACAGCTCCTCACCCTTACAGCTCCAGAAATGGCTGTTCTACTAGGTGGAATGAGAATGCTTGGAACGAACTATGACGGTTCCACTCACGGAGCATTTACCCACAAGAAAGAAACTCTCACTAATGACTACTTCGTGAACCTTCTCGACATGCGCACCACTTGGAAAGAAACCTCACCATCCGAACAAGAATTCCAAGGAACAGATAGAGCATCAGGAACAGAGAAATGGTCAGCAACCAGAGTCGACCTTATCTTTGGATCTAACTCCGAGCTACGTGCTATCGCAGAAGTTTACGCCACATCTGATAGCCAAGAAAAGTTCGCTCAGGACTTCGTCAAAGCATGGGATAAAGTGATGAACCTAGATCGCTTCGATCTAAAGTAATCATCTTCGATAAAAACTAAAAAAATAATACTAAACCCGGAGAAAGCATCACTGCTTCTCCGGGTTTTTCATTCCTTTACTTGGTGAAATACAAAGAAATTAAGATTATTTTTACTTATTTCATTGGAATAACTCGAGCGGGTCCGAGCAAATTTAAGTCTATATTCCTCGTTTTAATTATCTCTATTGCCCTTGCTCGCTCAGGCAGCATTTTTTCTAGTTTATCATGACAATGGGCATTCTCAATTAGCGCTAACGCATTCTGTTCCAGTTCCGACTTCGGCATAATTTCAATCGCTTGCTTATCATTATACGTCCTTTGCAATCTGCAGCGACGGTAGTCTGTATTCGCAGCCATTGAATAATCAAACCAGATATACAACACCTCACCATTTTCATTGATGAAGCCCATCACAACAGACCCTCCATCCATAAAAATATCTGCAGTTTGATACTTCCAGAATCCCTCAAGATCTAGATGTGCTATTGGGCTTAATTTAGGCTTAATATCATAAACTACCACCTTTTCAAATTCGCCTTGTCGGCAAGCAACTAGCAATAAAAATAAGAGGAGGAATATACGTTGAATCATTATCGTTTATTTCTATTAAAAAAAAATCCGCCTGATCAGAAAGATCAGACGGATTTTTGTCATTAAATGTTACTATGCTGGAGCGCCTACAGCTTCACAATCAAGAGGATCGTCATCTTTTTTACTGATAACGTTCTCATCGCTCTTGACCGGTTCTGGAGGCATCGGTGTTGGTGGTTCTGGAGGTGTTGGCATGTGCGGCGGATCGGACATTTCTCCTTTGTAGAGAAGCTCCTCCGTTTGCTTACCATCCAGAGTCTCATACTCTAAGAGTGCTTCAGAAATAAGGTTCAGGGCATCACGGTGCTCGATAAGTAGATCTTTTGCGCGCTCGTAAGCACTCTCAATAAGTCCTCTGATCTCTTCATCAATAAGCTGCGCAGTTTCCTCTGAATAGGTCTTACCTTTACCAGCCATAAACATTTCGCCGCCTGACTCGTCGCCACCGTATTCTACCATCCCGAGCTTATCGCTCATCCCCCACTCACATACCATCTTACGGGCAATATTAGTGGCTTGGCGGATGTCTCCTGAGGCTCCGTTTGTCACGTTTCCAAACTTTAATTCCTCAGCAACACGTCCACCCATGGCAACACAAAGTTGATCGATGAGCTCCGCTCTACGATGGGTGTATTTATCTTCCTCAGGGAGGAACATAGTGACACCGAGCGCAGGTCCACGCGGTATAATAGTGACCTTATGAAGTGGGTCAGTATGCTCACAAATGATGTTAAGGATCGCGTGTCCAGCTTCATGATACGCAGTATTCTCTTTCTCCTTATCGCTAAGCGCTAATGAGCGACGCTCTCGTCCCCAACGGACTTTATCACGAGCTTCTTCTAGCTCAGGCTGCTTGATTTCACTCTTGCCTGTCCTAGCGGCGAGCAGAGCTGCTTCGTTGAGTAAGTTAGCTAGTTCAGCACCAGAGAACCCAGGTGTACCTCTCGCGATGACCCCTAAATCAACATCCTTATTCAGCTTCACTTTCTTAGCATGAACTTTAAGTATCTGCTCACGGCCTACTACATCTGGTAAATTCACTCGCACCTGACGGTCAAATCGTCCCGGTCTGAGAAGTGCTGGGTCTAGAACATCTGGGCGGTTCGTTGCGGCGATGATGATGACTCCTGAGCGAGCATCAAATCCATCCATTTCTACGAGTAGCGCATTGAGCGTCTGCTCGCGTTCATCGTGTCCTCCACCCATTCCTTGGCCACGGTGACGACCTACCGCATCGATCTCATCGATGAAGATAATACAAGGTGAGTTTTTCTTACCTTGCTCGAACATGTCGCGCACACGGCTAGCACCGACACCCACAAACATTTCGACGAAGTCTGATCCTGAGATCGAGAAGAATGGCACTTCAGCTTCACCTGCTATTGCACGAGCTAGGAGGGTTTTACCCGTTCCCGGTGAGCCGATCATAAGGACACCCTTAGGAATGTTACCTCCGAGCATTTCAAATTTCTTAGGATCACGTAGGAAATCTACGATCTCAAAAAGTTCTTCCTTAGCCTCTTGGATACCAGCGACATCTTTGAAGGTGACTTTATTACTATCCTGATTGAGCATCTTAGCCTTGCTCTTACCAAAGCTCATTGCGCCTTTCCCAGCATTCTTCATCTGACTACGGAAAAGGAAAAATAGTAGGAAAACGATGAGTAAGATAGGAAGAAGATTCCATAGCAGCATTTTCATCGTGCCAGAATTTCTTTCTTCTTTAAATTTAGTTCTGCCGAAGATCACATTTCTGTCGTGATCGCTGAGAATATTATAGTTCACTGCGCAGGTAAATGGCTTCCAGTCCGGAACCGCGTCTTTTAACAGAGGCGTGACAATCATGTCGCCTTCAAACACGGCGTCATTGCCAGAAGCAAGCTTTTGGAGAGTCATGCGGTTGTTCCCCTTGAGAACTATCTTCCCCTCTTTCAAGAGATGCTGAAGTCGCTTGATCGTAATGAGATTGGTAGTCCCTCCCTGAAGAGGAAGTTCTGACACCTGCTCCGTTGCAACATCATAGCCAGTCTGCACGGAGTTAATAAAGTCACTATTCGCTTGAATATCTACACGAACCGCAAATGCCTGCTCTTTAGGCTCCTGATTGGGATCAGTGTAGTCTCTGTCATCGCGTTTACCTTTAAATATACTCTGGAAAGCACTCTCATTAGTAACCTGAGTGAGAAAGTCATCTGGTTTAAGATTGCTCTTCGTATAATACTCATTCAGCGCAGCCTTATCTTTTTCGTCGCCTTCAAAACCATCTAATGGCTCGATCAAAATCTTATCATTTTCAAGTAGCTTTACAAATTCAGCAACGCCTATCTCCTTAGATTTTGAACTATCACTATTCATGTTGTATGCCATGAAGATAATTCCTATACCTATGAGTAGCATGATGATTACTCTCCAATTGGTGCCAGACTTAATAGGCTTGCCATCTGGTCCCATAGGGCCTTTTGGTGTGGGTGGTGGTTCTGGTGGACGTTGATTTGCCATAATAGTAGTGTGAATTTCTTAGAATTTGATGTGAGCAAGAATGTTAGCGCAGATTGGAATTTGTTTACCAGTGAATAACTTCACATTTATAGCACAAACCCTGCTCAACTGTGGGGCAGAACGTATCCCCAAAGAAGAAAAAGAAAACCATTATTTCACGTCATTATGAAATAATTGCCTTTTTCCTCTCTGGTGACTTGCACTCCTTAGCTTAGCCATCCATCCTCTTCTAGTGGAATTTCACCCCGAATCTAAAAACCGCAAGCCCAGATTGAAGCTTTCTCACCCCGCTTCTATACTGCCGGGCTGGATATCACCCACACCGAAGTCTATCGAGCACGTGGGCACGTTGGTTGATGTCTTCGCATCATTCGTGGCACTTGATGGCTCAGTGGACGTCGCTGAAGCCGAAGTCGCCTTAGATTTACTGCGTCACGCCTACCCCGAAGCAGACCACGGCTGGCTAGCGCGCCGACTCCAGCGCGCCTTCCGTCTCCCCTCATCCACACAGTCCCTCGCGGACCAGATCACTAGGGAGATGAGCGGAACGTCCATCACATCACTCGGACTCCAGCTTTATTTACTCATCGATGCCTCTACCAGCAAGAATCGAGGCCTCACCGCATTCAGAGAACTATTAGCACTTATCGGAAAAGAAGATCTCGCAAATATCATCTGTGATGAGATGAATGACAGCTTCCATGACGATGATTCCCTGCCTTTTACCCGAGTCATCTTCTCTAAAGACCCACAAGCAGATGTAAAGGTTCCGCTAGAAGCCGTTCATCATGCCTTCCGACTCTATAGAAATGACCAGATCATCATTCTAAGAAACACCGGTGAGCACACGCTTTGGGTGGGAGGCACCGCTGTAATATCGGGTCAAATCCTACGGCTAAGATCTCATCAGAGACTCAGCATGCCTGAATGGACCCTTTCAGCAGATGACTTAAGCTTTTTCCTCAGTTGTAAGCAGCAAAATGAATCTAAACCACTATTCATTCACGAGACCAGTCAGGGAATCATAGCCGAGCGGAGTAAGTCTAGGCAGAGCACTATGTTGGTGAAATTTGGCTCGAATGTAACTCTAAGTGTCATCCGCCCATCAGATATAACAGTAGAAGGATATCCATCCACTGTCGGAGTGATCCCTACTGAGCTATCGCTACATGACAAACTCACCCTATCCGATGGCAGAAAAGTAAGCCTCGAGCACCTTCGTAAACAAGCGATGGAAGCGGGTGGCAGATTTAAGCTAGACCAAAGTGAGCAAACTTTAATGGCTTCTAATGACCCTACCCTACTCAAGAAAGGAGACCTATTGCTCTCCCCTGGACTAGCAGGGAAAGTAGCCTTAAAAATTAAATTTAATCCCGACACATCAGTAGGAGAGCTAGAAGTCATCAAAGCAGAGCGTGGCGTCTATGTGAAAAACCAGCTTATCAGGCAGAGCTGCAGTCTGAGTGATGGAGTGCTCATCCGCTTAAGTGCGAGTCAGGGTATCCGCTGTCGCTTCACAGATGGATTCATCGATGAAGAGCGCACCGTCATTCGAGAGCTAAAACTAGATGGAGTATCACATCTATTCAATAAATCTGACTCAGAAACAGCTCTCGATAACGTAGAATTCACCGTCTCCAGAGGTGAAATGCTTTGTATCATCGGTCCCAGTGGCTGTGGAAAATCAACACTTCTCTCAGCAGTAGCAGGACAACTGAAGCCAACTCGTGGTCACATCCGGCTCAATGGAATCTCACTCTATAACCACCGTGACAGGCTCGCACCATTCATCACTTACATGCCTCAGGAAGAGGCACTTAATGCCAACCTAACAGTCCGAGAGCATCTCAATCACGCATGCACTATCAGACGCCCTCAGATCTCTAGACAAGAGCAATCCAAGCGCGTGGACAGCATACTTGCAGAACTTGCCCTCCAGCCGCTAGCACATAGAAAGATAGGTTCTCCTGGTGATAAAAGCATCAGCGGCGGTGAGCGAGGCAGACTGAATCTAGGACTCGACCTCGGCTCAGCAGCGGAAATTTTATTATTTGATGAGCCTATCTCCGGTCTCTCATCAAAGGACTCCGAGCACGTAGCCGAGACTCTGAAGAGCACAGCTCAAGATAAAATAGTCATCGCGTCACTTCATCGCCCCGGCTCTAGTGTACTTAGCCTTTTCGATAAAGTCCTATTGCTAGACAAAGGGGGCCGCATTGCATTCTATGGAACATCCGAAGAGATGTTTGAATATTTCAAGCACGCTTGCCTTGAACTACAGATCCCTATCCGCAGACGCCATAATTTAGAACAAGATAGTGCCGCAGATTTCGTTTTTGATGTCCTAGAAACACCACTTCATAATCTCACCCAGTCTAACAACACCGACTATGCAAGAAGGTTTCCGCCCAGATTCTGGCAAGAACGGTTTGAGAGTCATCGCCTCTTAGAAAGTGTCGCCAGCGGTGAGATCCCAGCCCAGACGCAGATAGGAAATGCACCGCGCGCAGATGACAATATGCCGATTCCCCTCAGCCGAAAACGTACTATTAAGGATCAATTCATACTATTTAGAACCCATTTTCGGCGATCCATACTTTCTAAATTCAGGAATAGAGGTACCCTTTATTCCACCATTCTGGAAGCACCCTTACTGGCGTTCCTGATAGGTCTCACACTTCGCGCCTCAGAGGAAGGAAGTTATGAGTTTGGAGCATCGACTAACCTTATCGAGTATTTATTCCTCTCCGTCACTGTTGGAATGTTTCTCGGCCTCACAAATAGCGCCACCGAAATCCTCAGAGATAAACCTGTATTAAGACGCGAGCGAAATCACCGCTACGGAACAGGCATCTATGTCATAGCTAAGTTTAGTACACTCTCACTGCTCGCTATCATTCAATCCGGCATCTACATCGCGATAGGAAACTACATGTTAGAGATCGAGTCCATGTTCTTCTACCACTGGTTTTGGATGAGCCTAACTGCTATAGTAGGCACGGCCATGGCCTTATTAATCTCATCCACCGTCAAAACAGAACGCGCAGCACTCAGTGCCGTCCCACTACTGCTCGTGCCGCAGCTATTACTAGCTGGAGCTTTAGTAAAATTTGAAGACATGAACAGAGGACTTTTCCAGGGAGGAGAGAAAGCCAGAGAAGAAGGAGCCGAACCATTCCCGTCAAAGCTCATGCCACTACGCTACGCCTTCGAGGGAATCATTGTCACCCAAGCAAATAAAAACTGGTACAACAGACACACAAACATTCTTATCTATGAGCGAGACACCCTCAAGTCTCAAGTCAATCCTGATACAGGTGAAACCAACCTAACAAAAGACCAGTTAAAGCGACTAGAAATCCTCAATCTAGCTATCCAAAGAGCAGATGCGGCAGAAGCACCAGACCAAGCAACAGCAAATGCGCTCGTGCAAAGAATAGTCAACACCGGGCTCACAGGCTCGATGGAAGATCTTGAGGATATAAAAGTGCGTGATGAAAATAACATCTATCCACCCTGCCAGTCATATTACAACAACGAGAAACTCAGTAACATCACTAAGATCACCAACTCCACCCGCGCCAGCAATGCCCTTCAGCGTGATGAAGACGAAGTAGAAAACGGTATAGCCGCTACTAACTCCGTCTTTCTAGACGAATGGAAATTCTGGTTCGGCAAACAAGTCAGCACCCTAAAATGGTGTCTCACCATCCTAGGACTCATCACATCTACCTGCCTCATTCTCTCCATTCTCGTCATTACGAAATGGAATAGAAAGGTCAGTTGATACTAATCAAATCTAAAACTTAAATTAAAAAAGCATTCTATGAATTTAGTCATTACTAGTCAGCCTAAGAACCTTGCAAAAGGGCAATGGGTCTGTGAATTCACTGAAACAGGATTAGCTCTCACAAAAAAGAAAAGTGAGCCTATTTTCATTCCCGTCTCCTCATCAGAAAACCCTGAAATGAAGGTCGTTTATGGAGGAAAGAACAGCTTCACAGTAAATCGTGAAAACGGAAAACTTGAGCTGTTTGTAACGGGCTTCGGATCTTATCAAAAACGATTTGCTCATGATATCGCTGAATGGCTAAATCGTAGATGTGAGATTCCTGTTGAAGAAGAATATAAATTAGAATGGTTTTTCTTCATCCCCTGCGTATTGCCTCTAGGCATACCAATTATTACCAGAGGAGGAGCGCTGCCAGCAGCAATTGGCTTCGGAGTAGCTGGAGGTCTCTTAGCTGTTGTACAAAAAGAGGAGTGGTCAGCATCTCGACGTATAGCCACATGCTTACTCATCATAGGGATCACCTATGGCCTTTTCATCTACCTAATTACGAAGTTTACATAGAACTAATCTAGGATTAACCCATACCTGCCTCATATTAGTATAAATCTAGTTAGATCACCCACCAAGATAAGACATCTCTGCCTTCGGTAAATTCTCAGTTAGACTACTACGTTGCTCAGAATAATTATCATTTCTGTTGATCCAAATTTTCTCTAACAGATGATCAATATCATCGTCACTCGCACCATCTCTAATAAAATGTTTGATATCCATCCCGTCGGAGGCGAATAAGCAGGTGAATATTTTCCCGTCGGCTGAGAGCCGAGCTCTATTACAGGCGCTACAGAACGGCTGGGTAACTGAACTAATTAAGCCTATTTCGAAACCTGCTTCACCTTCCACTTCGTATCGCTGAGCAGTCTCCCCTACTGTCCTAGTACTCTTAATAAGGGAAATATCCTTTTGTAAAATCTCTAACAGTTCGTGTGAAGGCACTACTTCATCCAGCTTCCAGCCATTCACGTTTCCTGTATCCATGTACTCTATGTAACGCATAGAAATGGCACGCTCTCTGGCAAAATCCGCCAACGCTAATACCTCATGATCATTCACACCGCGCTTGATCACAGCGTTCACTTTTACTCCCAAGCCAGCTTCTAGCGCAGCGTCTACCCCTGCGATTACCTTATCCGGACTTGCACCGACACCATTCATTTTACCGAATATCTCAGCATCCAATGCATCCAGCGATACCGTCACTCGATGTAATCCTGCCGACTTTAAATCCACCGCGTATTTTGCTAAAAGCGCGGCATTCGTAGTCATCGCTATATCATCAACTCCCTCAATTTTAGCAATCCGTGAAACAAGATCAGTTAGATCGCGTCTTAATAACGGTTCGCCACCAGTGAGCCTTATCTTACTCACTCCCAGTCTAACAAACCTCTGAGTAATCCTCTCGATCTCACTGAAACGCAGAATTTCCTTCTTAGGAAGAAAACTATAGCCCGCACCAAAAACCTCCACTGGCATACAGTAGCGGCAGCGGAAATTACATTTATCCGTGACCGATATCCGTAGATCTCTCAGCGGTCGTTTAAGTTTATCTATTAGATTCACACTCATTTTATGAAATAGAAGTCACTGCCCAGTCTAGAATCTCACCCGCATGCATTGGCACCACGTGTTGACCATGTCCTTTATAAGCTGCAGGCACTTCAAAGGGCTGCTTACTCACTACCACTTTTTTCTCTAGTGGTGTAATTCCGTAGAGACGCTGTGCATTATCAGAGAGAAATGCCTGGAGGTTATTTAATCTATCATGCTTATCAAACAGCTGCGCAAGCCTCGCGATAGCCAGCGGCGAGGTAAACACACCGGCAGCACAGCCACAGCATTCCTTCTTGCTAAGAGGATGCGGAGCACTATCACTACCGAACATCAAGCTCGGGTTCGCATCAAGCGCAGCCTGAAGCAGCGCCTCCCTATCCTCAGGACGCTTAGCGATAGGCTTACAGAATAAATGCGGATTCAGCATCCCACCAGCCACATCATCGAGCGTGATGATCAAGTGCTGCAGCGTCACCGTAGCGCGAAGGTTCTCATAGCGATCCATTAGCTCCACAGCATCTGCCGTGGTAATGTGTTCCATAGTGATCTGGAGTTTAGGGAATTTGTTCGCTAGGTATTCATAGCTCTGTAGAAACTCTTTCTCTCGGTCCATCACAAAGCCGTGCGTCTCACCATGCACCATAAGCGGTATACCCATCTCCTCCATCATCTTGAATGTCGGCTCCACAGCATCAAGAGCTTTCACACCAGCCTCACTGTTCGTAGTCGCTCCAGCTGGATAAAGTTTAATACCTAAGATATGCTTCCTCGCTTCTATCAATTCAGCCTCCGTATACTGACGAAAAAACAGCATCATATAAGGCTCAAAAACATCTGAACCCTGAGCAGAAGTAATTCGTTCTCTATACTCAAGTAGTCTTCCCAAATTATCAACAGGCGGCACCAGATTCGGCATGATCACAGCCCCTGCAAATGTCTCAGTTGTCAGAGGGGTCACCAGCTTCAGCATTTCTTCATCACGTAAATGAAGGTGCATATCAAGGGGTGAGTTAAGTGTTAGTTCGGTCATTTTAGTAAGTTATATTTGTTGTTAAAAATTTATATTCTTCCCTCATCAGCATCGATCATTCCGAAAAAGCTAACGATATCATCTCTATCTTTCAGCCCATTTTCTAACTTACGCTTGCATAGCGTATCTGCCAAGTCATCTCTGTGACCTTTATTCCGCATGTAGCTCAGCCACCAGTCAAGCTCACAGGAAGTACGCTCCCCTCCCACAGAAACAGCCCACTCCAGAGCCGCAGCATCATCAAGCCCACTCTGCACTTTTTCTACTAGATCAGCATAACCCACCCTCAGATACTCACAGGTCCATTTATCAAATCCACCACCCAGATTAGATTGATAATCTGCATGAAGATCACCATTCGCATGGAGGCGAATCTTATCACACATTCTTACGAAATACGGAATACCACCCACTTCTTCTAAAGGGCTTTTCGGGAAAACTGGAGCATTTTTTGATTCAGGCATACCCCATCATCTTCACCCAACACTGAAGGTCAAGAAACTGCACACTTTTTTCTAATAAATTTAAAATCCTGATATCATCACACAGCAAACACTAAACCTTAAGCATTCTAAACCAGTAATTTACAATAATTAATAATAAAACCCACCTTTATTGTGACCTTTATCCATCAAACTGCATCTAAAGTAGTATCAGTAGATATAATACTAAGCCCCTTCCCTAAATATAAAATAAATATAGCAACACACGAAAATAAACAGAACGACCTCCCTACCCTCCCAAACTTACTCCTAGTTAAAACAGGACAACCTCCTACCTCCTACCATCGTAAGCGTCTTAAAATTGGCCTAGGCGGCTTCTGCTGATTTTTTCCAGAGCTTGGCTACTTTACTCGGGGTTAATTC